>OY992876.1:521424144-521562356 GCA_963921405.1 Cepaea hortensis
AAGAAAATTGAGGAAGCTAATAAATCAACGATAAGGCACAGGGAGAATCTCAGGAAAGCACGCAGCTGACCATTTTGCGGATTCATTCGCACAAGATAACAATATCAACATTAGTCCAGAGAAACAACAAGGGATTCGAGAGAAATGGCAACATACAGGACAGAATGAAACAGTACATGAGGTTCTGGAGGCACCTATTACAATCAGTGACCTGGGGCTAGCCATATAAAAACTGAAAATGAGAAAGTCACCAGGAGCTGATGGTATCTCCAATGAAATGATCAGGAACCTAGGAACAGAGGCCAAAGCAAAGCTTTTGCAGATCTTCAATAACAGCTGGACCTTAGGCAGTGTTCACAAGCCTGGAGAGAAGCAATCATGATACCCCTCCTAAAATCAGGGAGAGACACTTCCATTTCACCCAGCTACAGACCAATTAGCCTCACCAGCTGTCTCTGCAAAACAATGGAGCGCATCATCAATCACAGACTGCAGTGATACATTGAAAGTGAAAACATCCTTGTGCTACAGCAAGCTGGCTTTAGGCAGTGCTGCTCTACGGAAGATCAGACAACCTGCCTCTCTCAAGAAATCGAGGATGCATTCCAAGAGAAGAAGCTGGTGCTTGCGGCATGGATAGATCTGAAGAAAGCCTTTGACAAAGTCTGGAAAGAAGGTCTAATAAAGAAACTGAGAAATTGTAAAGTCAATGGAAGAATGTACACATTGGTGAAAGCATACTTGCACAGCAGAAGAGCCCGAGTACAGATAGACGGACTCAAGAGCAAGAAAGTACTACTGCGTCACGGTGTTCCCCATGGCGGAGTTTTGTCCCCCACACTCTTTCTAATCTTCATCAATGCTCTTGTTGCTAATCTACCGCATGTAATTAAAACGGCAATGTACGCTGATGATCTGATTCTATGGAGCACACATGAACATGTATCAGTGGCTACCAGATTACTACAAAGATCTGTAGATCCATTTTTTGCATCGGCAAATAGATGGTGTGGCAGCATAAACACTGATAAGTGCAGCACCACTCTATTTACCCTCTCTCCAAAACAAAAGGCTGGGATTATCCAGATAAATGGAATACCCCTTAGAGAAGAAATGAACCAACATACCTTGGAGTAACATTTGATGGCAGGCTAACATAGAGAAAGCACATCAACAAAGCAGTAGTAAACGCCAGAAGGAAAATAGCCATCCTGAGAAAACTAAGTGAAACCACAAGGGGAGCCAGTGGGAATATACTTAGCAAAGTTCATCATAAGAGCATTTAGCCACACCTGGAATACGGGTGAACTGCGTGGTGTTCGGCATCAAAAACCACACTAAAAGAGCTGGGCAAGGTGAAATCAAGCACTTAGAGACACCATAGGAGGTGTCATGAAATGCATCCTTTACAGCCCAGAACAATTTTCGGTTCACTTCTGATGGACTGCTTTCTCTATAAGCATGTATAAGACGTTTCACATGACGCAAGATTACAAACCACCACAGATGGCTTTCTGTATGGGAAATTTAATTTGACACCAGTACAGGTCACCCCCAGAGGTTATCAATCCAGCCAGACTGGAGGGCAGACTCAGTGGAGTGTGTAATTAAACCCCACCAGACATGAAGCAAGCAAACCATGTTACCAACAGAGTTGTAAACTGGCAGCTGACCATGAGAACCTAATTGTTCCTATGACATGACACCTGATAAGCAGAGCTAGGAAATCGCCCAACCGCGATGGCTGACCTCCATCTGAAACAGACTAGAGGTGCAAGGTGTGAAATCACTGATAAGACTCAGGGGGTTACAAATTGTCAGACTCACAGGTGTGAGGGCTAGTGTGCACGTAGTAAGAATTTATGAGGGGACAGACTGGGACATAATGTGTCTGCCCTGTAGGGAGGTGTGAAACAGATCTGATAAGGAAATTAGAGCAAGACTGGCCACACAAAGTAAATGTTGGCTATTGAAACTGAAGCAGGAATGCTAGAGGGTGTGATGGCAAGTTTTGCAGTGATAATTGCAATTAACGTCAGGAGGAGATAAAGAAAGAATTTATGACTGGAATTCCTGGGAGATAATACTGTCTGGGGGACTCAGCATAAAATAGGCTGTTAGCTCTGGTCGTGTTAGAAATGAAAAAATCTCTGAACAGGTAGGCCACCAGCTCGTTTTGTGGTCATGTGTATGATTCTGATGTTGCTAGATTTGACTAGGAAAGTTATTTCTTAGTAACTAGTCAAGTCTTTTAGATGTATGTACTGATTTTCAGTCTATATCAGACCTAGGTTACTTCAAGAATTATCATTGCTTCAGGTTTCTTGAGTGTATATCATATTGCTACAAGAGTTGTTCTTACTATACAAGTTGTTCTTACTTCTTCTTCTTCTTCGTTCATCCTGAGTTTTTTTTCGGATGTGATTGCGTTGTGCCTGTTTACAGCAGAGCTGCGTTCTTGCGCCGTTAGGCCGACACATCCGGCTTCTGCGGGCATTTGTTGACCGGGTTAACCTTCCCGGGGGTTTCTTAGGACGTTTGACTCTCACTGTTGTGGTGTTATCCCCCATCCCAGCTGGTCCATATAGAACAGCCAAAGATCCTGGTCAGCCCTCAAGGGAAGGCAGGGGCAGACCATGGGCATTCCCCGCCATCCAAGGAGGCTTCCATACTTGCAGAGCCGATACATAGCGCTCTGGTACTGGGCTCACCCAAGGAATCGTCACGTCCTGCACATGGCTGCTTAGCCTCACTTCCGTATATTGGGCCTTCCGTTCACCATAGGCTGTTCTTCCGGAAACCAGAAGTATGCAGTCTGCAGATGACATCCACACAGTGAGCTTTCGATTCGGACTTTCCACGTAATGGATTTGCTATCCAAGCAATATTCCATTTGATTATGTGGTTGTTTCGGGATTTGAAATTTAAATATTGAGCACAACCCACTACTGGCAACGCCGATCGCATTCTGGCATGAACCTAAGGCCCATCCACGTCAATATGGAAGCACTATACTCGAGTTTCGCCCTCGTTTGAGCTCGTCAGTAGTGCATATCCCTGACCGGATCCGGAAACAGTCCCGGATCACGCGTGTGAAGCGGGTGTGTAACCACGCTGCACACACTGGACACACCAAATTATCACAACAGAACATCACAAAGCTACCCATCGTAGGCTGTGCTCAAGACTGCCCAATCGCCGCGACCGACGTCCGTCAATCGATGGGACCCGAACGATCAGGACTTCTCACCGGCAAGGAACACCAGGCCTCCTAAATCCAGCGAGCAATAATCAATTGATTATGTGGTTGTTTCGGGATTTGAAATTTAAATATTGAGCACAACCCACTACTGGCAACGCCGATCGCATTCTGGCATGAACCTAAGGCCCATCCACGTCAATATGGAAGCACTATACTCGAGTTTCGCCCTCGTTTGAGCTCGTCAGTAGTGCATATCCCTGACCGGATCCGGAAACAGTCCCGGATCACGCGTGTGAAGCGGGTGTGTAACCACGCTGCACACACTGGACACACCAAATTATCACAACAGAACATCACAAAGCTACCCATCGTAGGCTGTGCTCAAGACTGCCCAATCGCCGCGACCGACGTCCGTCAATCGATGGGACCCGAACGATCAGGACTTCTCACCGGCAAGGAACACCAGGCCTCCTAAATCCAGCGAGCAATAATCAATTGATTATGTGGTTGTTTCGGGATTTGAATTCCATTTCATGCCACTAGGACACTTTTCCACCTTTTATGAAGCCCACACAATGGGCTTTTGATTCGGACTTTCCACGTAATGGATTTGCTATCCAAGCAATATTCCATTTCGTGCCACTAGGACACTTTTCCACCTTTTATGAAGCCCCACACAGCGAGCTTTCGATTTGGACTTTCCACATAATGGATTTGCTATCCAAGAAATATTCCATTTCATGCCCCTGGGTCTTCATGCACCTTTAAATGTCAACCTGTATGTAGTTAAAGTAAGCTGCGGTCAACTTGAGCTTGTTGATATCTCCATAGAGCTTGTCCTCAAATGAAGCAGGTGTGGGCCAAAATATCTTTCTCTGTTCTGCATACGTTGGGCAATCCTGCAGCAAATGTTTTGCTGTCATTTTTCCAGTTTTACAATTACATTCATCGGTATCTCCTATCTTTAGTTTATTGAACAAGTGGTATTTCAGCCTGTTATGTCCTGTGCGGAGTCTGAAGATTGCTACTTGTTCTCTTCGGTCGAGTTTGTAATATGCATCATCTTTCTGATGGCCTGGATGCTCTGATTCCCATTTGGTTCTATAAGTGCTTTTTATCAACCTCTTTGCCTCATTATAGGTTATGTCTATGTCAGGCTGTGGTAGTCGTCCGCCCTCTTTTGCCAGTCTGTCAGCCTCTTCGTTTCCAGGTATACTGCAATGTGATGGGATCCACTGTATTACAACTTTTTTGGATTTCTGGCATAGACCATGGAGCGCTGCTCTTAGGTCAGTTAGTTCTGTGCTGTTATTGCTCTTCAGTATTGAGACAGCTGACTTTGCATCTGTGAAGATAGCTATTTGCTTCTCTTTATTTTCCTCCATCAGGAGCATTTCTGCTGCAGTTTTCAAAGCCTCTACCTCCGCTTTGAAGTTACTTGAAAATTTTCCAGTTGCCATTGAATGTGTTTTTTTCACTCCATTTTTTAAATTTAGGAGAATTCCTCCTCCTCCATTCTCTATTGAATTTTTGGCTGATCCATCTGTATATGCATGGGTCCAATTCCTGCTTGGGTAATGTTCTTTTATGTAGTTTAGGGTTATTTCTCTTCTTTCGGTTTCATGCTGAGTGTTCTTTTTCTCAATACCAGGGGTGTTTTCTATCATCTCAGGCAGTTGCTGCTGTCTCCAAGCTGGGAACTTGTGTGCATTGTGTATGGGCTTGACTGTTGATATGTTAAGTATAGGATCTGCCCTAATCCTTCGTTTTGCAGTTTCTACAAAGTTGCTACGCTTCAGTCTTCCCTTTCCAAAACCATTAAATCTGTTGTACATAGCGTGAACTGTCAATCTTCTAAATTTGTCTGCTTGTTGCTGGGCTCTGCTATCTCTTCTATCCTGCATTGGTTGTAAACAAGTGATCTTTTCTAGTTCATTAATAGGCGTTGTCTTCAGGCTTCCAGTTATGATTCGCATTCCTTGGTTTTGGACTCTACTTATTTTGTTAAAGTTTGACTTAGCTGCTGTTGCCCAAGCTGCAATGCCATATTCCAGTACTGGCCTCACCCGTCCAGTATATAACTTCTTGAGAACTTTCTCATCTGCTCCCCACATTGTACCAGCAAGCTTTTTCATGATTGCCATTCTCTGCCTTGCTCTTGTTCGATTTTTCTCAACCTGTGTCTTCCATGTCAGGCGACGATCAAAGGTGACTCCTAGATAGTTTGGATTTTCTTCATGGCGCAATATTTTTCCATTCAATACCAGCTTAGGTTGCTGAGTTTTATTTGAGAGGGAGAACACTGTGCATGTTGTTTTCTCCTCACTTATCTTCACTAGCCATAATTTTGACCAGTCCTCTAGCGCTAATAAGGCTTGATGTATTCTGCTGTTAGCTGTACTAATATATTCTTCAGATGTCCATATGGCTAGGTCATCTGCAAAGGAGGATGTGTGTACTCTGGCTGGAAAATTTACTGTGATGTCATTTATATATGCTAGGAATAATGTTGGTGAAAGAACTCCTCCTTGGGGGACACCTTGCTCCAGCAGCATCATTTTGCTTGTTTGTCCTTGTACTTTTGTCCTGGCAGTTCTGTTCTCAAGGTAGTGGCTGATCCATTTATACATTTTTCCACAAACATGCATGTTTTGCAGTTTTACTTTCAGTCCTTCCTTCCATACTTTATCAAATGCTTTTTCTAAATCTATCCAGACTGCTAGTGTGTGCTTTTTTTCTCTTGGAAGGCATCCTCTATTTCCTGAGCTTTATAGGTTATTTGATCTTCAGTGGATCTGTACTTTCTGAATCCTGCTTGGTGTGGTGTTAAGAGTTTGTTTTCTTCCAGATGCCATGTTAGCCTGCCATTGATAATGCGTTCCATTAATTTTCCTACACAGCTAAGTAGACTGATAGGTCGATAGCCATTTGGTTCTTCCAGGTCTTTTCCTTTCTTTGGGACTGGTATTAGTATAGCTTCCTTCCATGCCTGTGGGACTATTCCTCTCTTCCAGCTGTTATTTAGGACTGCTAGTAGTTTCTTCTTTGCCTTGGTGCCTAGTCCTATTAGCATTTCATTTGTGATTCCATCCTTTCCTGGTGATTTCTTCTTTTTTAGGGTATTCATTGCCTGTTCCATTTCTTCCATTGTTAGATTTGCCATCATATATTCGGCTGCTGTCTCTGTATTTCTATGATGTATCTGTTTGTCTGTGATTGCTTTCTTCTGTTCGGTTGTAATATCAATGTGGTTTGCATTTGCATAGTGTTCCATTAGTGCATTTGCAGCCTTTTTCCTGTAAGCAAGGCATTTCCTTGTTTAATTGTTATTTGTTTGTTTCTAGGTCCTTCATTGTTCATGGCTTTCACTAGTTTCCATAGTTTGTTTCCATCCCTGTCAAAATTCAGGTTTTCTGTTTTTTCCCTCCAACAATCTCTTGTTGTTTGATTTACTGTTCTTTTATATTTTGCTGAGATGGCTTTGAGAGAGATGTTTGCTTCAATTGTTTGTTCTCTCTCTGCTGTCTTCCTGGCATCTTCAACTTTGTCCTCCAAACTTTGTAGTTCTTCAGTCCAGTATGGTTTGTAATTTTTCCTCGCTCCTCTTGGAATGGACTCAGTGGCTGTCTGTATTATCGCTCTGTTTAGACTTTCCACCATTTGCTTTATGTTGCCATATCGTGTATTTATGTTTTCACAATATTTGTCTATTAGTATGGCAAATCTGTCCCAATCTGCTCGTTTGTAATTCCAGCGGGGCAAGGGCTTTTGCTCCTGTGGAACATACTCCATATTCATTTCAAGCTTGATTGGTCTGTGGTCACTACCTGCTAATTGGTCCAGCACATGGCGATCGATTTTGTGGAGGATGTCTCCTGTGCAGAAAGCTAAGTCTGGAGTAGAAGTGGTAAGCCATCTTCTGGAGTAGAAGCTCGGTGTGTCATCCGCTTTGTTGAGTAGATGGAGATTTGAGTCTATTTCCCAGTCCTCCAATTCATCTCCTCTTTTGTCAGTATCTGGGTATCCCCATCTTTCTGAACGGCTATTAAAGTCTCCGACAACAATGTAATTTGTGTCAGTTATTTCCATGTTTGAGAGTGTAAGGCCCTTATCTGCTGGGCTATACAGATTGTAGATTCTTATTTTCACGTCCTTTATCATTATATCAACACCTATAATTTCCGTTTGGTTGTCAGAGATCACAGATACTTCGCTGCAAGGTATTGTATTTCGTGTAAGTATTAGAACTCCTCCTTTGTGTCCTTCGCGGTCGAAACGTGTGGCCTGATATCCTCTGACTGAGAATTTGTGATTGGCGTTGAGGTGTGTCTCTTGAATGCATGCCACATCTATTCTATCTTTATGAAGACGCTGTGTTAGGGAGTCTTTCTTCTTGTAAACTCTTTCGGCATTCCACTGTAGTATGTTGAGTGTCCGGGGTATTTGGTCAATAGCTCTTAACCTACTCCTCTGTGCCTTGACTCCACAGCACAGGGGAAGGTGACCACCAGTAGTCGTGGGTGGACCCCCTCGAGGCAGGGGGCCCGGCACTATCACCGCCTGATGGGACTTCACGGGATTAGCACCATATCGATTAATTTTGATTTGTGACGTCATGAATTAAGTTACGTTGCACTGCTTTGTCAAGCCTGTGGCTCAGTACATCCGATTTCGACAAGCATTTATTCGGGATGCTTTCCCTAGCCTTTGACTGTCCCCAGTCTACCTACAAGGCAGCAGGTTTTACGTTGCACTGCTTTGTCAAGCCTGTGGCTCAGTACATCCGATTTCGACAAGCATGTATTTGGGGTGCTTTCCCTAGCCTTTGACTGTCCCCAGTCTACCTACAAGACAGCAGGTTTGTGTGTCTCTTCGTCTGGTCCCTCTCCATTGACCTGTCCGACATGGGTGGCCCTACCAGTAGCTGTGCTACCGTCGGCATAGCTCTTGGGGTCATTGGGACGCTCAAGCCCCTCTACCTCGTCACGGTGGACACACAGCAGAGGGGAAGTTGTTCTTACTATACCTTTTGTGAGGCATACTTTTGACTTTCATTTATCATGTTAGATGTCTGTTACTCTATGGACACTTATTAGTTTCTCAGAAGTTGTAGATAATCATGTTACTACAACTTGGTTGTATTTCATACTATGTATGTAAGAATACTTTCATATGCCTAATGTTTAAGTATATTTTGGATGTATGTATTTGTAACTTCATATGAATATACGATGCTAGGATTATGCTTCGTAATATTCTTTTTATATGTATACGTCTCATTTTGTATGCATACAAACTAACTTTTCATAATGCTATTAAAGTATCATAATAGGTATCGTTCAATTAATATATTTTATGGGTATTTCATGTTTGGTATATTGATTTGTCACATGCAAACCTACCATTATGAAGTGTTGTGCTATTGTGTGCGCATGGGCACACTGGCCATCGATTGTGTTGGAAGCAGAGGTGTAATGGTACAGACATTACCCACAATTGGTATAGGGTATATGGTGCTAAACGTTTTCAGTGTATTCTGGGCGTGCGTTCACGGTAATTCACGAAAACCTGGCACAGGTACGGGTCACGGCTTGTAAGCCCGGATGATCAGGTATTATTATAATACCATTACCGACCCTGTGAGCTGCGAAACCAACTTTGGACGGAGCGGCTGTACGACACAGAATGTCTGTATTAGCGACATGGACATGGGGTGGCAGAAATGTAATAATTACAGGCGTGTGAGACAATTGAAAAGCCCGTCCCAGACTAAGACCGTGGGATAGAGATATGGAGGGAGAAGGAGATTGGTGAACGCAGTAGAGCTGGAAGATAAACTTGGCCAGACTGGTCATTGTATATGGGTGTGCTAGAATACATGTATTAATTAGGATTGTACTGATGTAGAACTAGATATAACACATTCTTGACTTCTTCCTAGCTCTCACATAAGAGCACCTGGTTATAGATCTCAAGACGAGTGACAACCAGGTAGTGCCAGGACTGACAGGCGTCAGAATACCAGCAAGCTGTTTTTTGTTTCTTCTGGAAAGAGGAGATCTGGACCACAGATCCAGATAGTTCAAGTAACAATTGAAGTTATGTAATGTTTCTCATCACTATCAAGATGTTATATGATTTCATCATCATCTTCTTGAAAACCATCAGATGTCTATTATTATGATTAGTAAATAAATGTTGTAGTATTGTAACTCATAGTTCTGTCATTATATTTTTTCCAATTGTGCATACGTGTTGTGTGTATACATTGGTGGGGGTTCACTTAGACACCAAGGAAGGGAGCAGTCAGGGAGAAAAACCTGTACTGGGATAGTTGTCAATTGCCCGTAAATTTGGACTTAAAAATCTATCTTAGCTAACCTTCTCTTTCCTATTCCTTGGCGAATATTCAGCACAGTTCATTTCATTTTGTAACGAGCCACTTGGAGCTGTACGTTGGATATTCATGGGCTTAATCTGTAGTTCAGCCATATAGATTTTGTCCTTAGTCAATTTCTTACTATTTGGGGTTGCACGCCAGTGAATAATACTTTCATCTAGGCGGTGACCACCCCGACTTCTGACAGGAGGGATGAGATCAACCCCCATAGTGGTGGTAGAGAAGACGGGGAGGACACAAGCACTGAGAGAGCGCAGAGATACGAAAACGCAAATACAAGCAGAAAAGTTCCTCAATTTGCCAGGTCACACTTTGAACAGATTTGAAAACTTAGCTATGGGGCGGTTAAAAAGAAACAGTTTTATCCACCAGGTCAAAAGACTGCAGAGAAACCACCGATCTGCCCACAGTTGGTATCCCCCTGAAAACTATACCAAGCGAACTCCATGGAAAGATGAACATAGTCTAGCATTACAAATCCAGACAAAAGTCAGAGGAGTATTTGACAAGGAAGAACAGAACAGTGTGCAGCGCAGAACAGTCACTCTCAGCTTCCTTGATGAAGAATACCCACATGACCTCTGCATTCGCGTCTACACAGATGGGTCTGCACAAAATTCTGTTCGAAATGGAGGAGGGGGAGTGTACATAGAATACCCAAATAATACTAGGGACATGGCCAGAGTACAAACAGGAAAGTACTGCCATAACTATGATGACGGTCGTGTTGTTTTGTGTTCGTCAACTTTTTCGCGTAGGGGATGGATTTATTCATCTCTTGCGTGTAATTGGTGTGCCAGGATGTAAAACCAGGAGTTTCTACTCAAGATCTGCGCGGGTGCTACGGAGTTCGTGCATCGAGCGAAGCCATCCTTGAGTGAATTTTCAGCAGCGTGTGTGGTTCCAGTCTGTGTTTACGTTTTTTCAACATGGCGGAAGAACGTGTTTTTTTCCGAGCGGTCAGCAGTCAACATAACGAAGCGGCGTGGTAGCCGCACCGGGACAAAGAAGCAAGGTAAGCGCGGTGGTTTGAGGCGTTTTAGACTCAAGTGTCACCGTCTAGGACTCAGGAATATCCGTATTCTATATTGGAACTGTGCCAGTGTAAAACAACGGGGCTCTATTTTAGAAACCCTAGTTTACAGGAACGACATTGTAGCACTCCAGGAGACGAGACTGGGCGATCAGCTACTCCGAATTGCCGGCTTCAAATGTTTCTACAACAGACGACATCTGGGAACGGCGATTCTCGTTCGCGACAGCATGGTGGCGTCAGAGCTAGACATGTCCAGTTGGGACAGTGACGATATACAAATATAGGCATTGAGAGTTCATTCCAGTATACCATTCGTGTTGGTTAATGTTTATGCCCGCAATGCGAGTATGGACGCCCAGAAGTGGCAGTGCTTAAGTGGCATATTAGGCCACGAGAGAAATGTTATTTTCTGTGGTGACTTCAACGCTAAAGGCAGAGCATGGGGAAACACTTCCTCCAATACACAAGGGGAGGAGCTCGAGACTGCACTGGAAACCATCGACCTGGTTTGTATTAACAGTGGCTGTGTCACAAGGACAGCAAGCCGTCCAGGCGATGAGGACAGTGCTATTGATCTGGCGCTAGTTTCACCTTCACTCACTACAGTGTGTAGATGGGGTGTCCTAGGACACCATGGCAGCGACCACCACCCATGCAGCATATTGGTGGAGAAAGGCAGAACCAGGCAGCACAAGCTAAAGGTAAAGACGTTCCAGTATGACAGTACAGGGCAAGATGTGGTGAGTAAAATAAGACGTGACAAGCGCAGAACGTTTCAGGGCAGGAAAAAAAGCTGGGAGCAGCCACCGTGGTGGAGTTTCGAGGTGGAGAAGGCTTGGGTGGATAAGCGTAGTGCTGTAAGGAGATGGCAAAATGCCAAGAGGAACAGAGCTGGTCATCCTAGTCCCTGCTTGCACTTAGAAAGAGAGATGCACACAAAAGTAAGCTATTTCAAAAAACTGGTCAAGGTGGTTAAAAGTGAAAAATGGGCAGAGGCGTGTCACAGACAAGTCACTGAAATTGTTCTGGCGACTACATAAAAGCATGAGTGGTGTAGTCAAGAATAAGAGCATTTCAGACTTCCAAGGTGCTGACCTCACCTGGCAGAGGACTGACGAGGACAAGGGCAAAGCCCTCTTTGAACGCTACCTTGAGCAGGGCAACCAGACAGACATGGGAGGCCGAAATCTGGCCAAGGAGGTCACCTCAGACAGATGCAAGGCCCAGAACACTTCTTAGGAAGACACAGTGACAGTGAAAGAAATCAAGGCTGTGCTTCGACGATCAAAAAACAGTGCTCCAGGTCCTGATGGCATAAGATACGACGACATAAATAGGTGTACCGACAATGAGCTAGAGAAACTAGCAGACATGTACAACAACAGTATAGGGAGTGCTAGCATCAAGGAGGAATGGTTATACAGCTATCTGATTCCCTTGCCGAAGCCTGACAAAGACCACACAAAAATTCAGGGATATCGAATTATAACCATGCAGAATACAATAGGCAAGCTGCTGGAGAAGGTAATTGCCAGGAAAATATCAAGCCAACTAGAGAGGCAAGGTGTTTTCCCACCTACCCTGGGTGGGTACCGTCCAAAAAGAGAAACCTGGACCAATGCAGCAGTCTTTGCCCATGATGTCTATGAAGGTTTCCACTCAGGCACTGAAACCGTTGCTGCAGCGATTGATCTTGAGGACGCATACAACAGAGTACCACTGGATTTTTTAATGTTTCAGCTTCTTGAACTAGACGTAAGTCCATTCCTCCTTAGTTGGATCGCTGCAGCCCTCTACCAACGGAAAGTAGTTTTTAGATGTGGCAGTTGGACTTCGGAACCAACAACAATATATCCTGGCCTACCACAGGGATCACCATTATCTCCGGTACTGTTCAACGCCTACACAGTGAGAATCACCAGTGAGCAGATCACTGGACCTGGCAGGACATTGTCATATGCCGATGATGTTTTAGTGTATCGTCAGGGTAAGGATAGAGAGGAGGTTGCTGTGGAACTACAAACCGAACTTCCTCCGAAGTCGGAGAGTGTCTGCCTGTACGGCGAGGAACCACCAGTCTGCACACCAATAAACCAGACATGGGACAACGGATACTCACGCAAAACTCAGGTCCTGTATGACATCACACTGATGTTGGACAACAGGATGCCTTCATCCGACATACAGGACTTCGCGTTGGAGCTCAAGCCAACGAACACAAGCAAGCAAGCAAACCGAACTCAATCGCATAAGTACTTGGTGTGATGAAGCTGGGGCAATGGTCAACCCAACAAAGGCAACAGTGACTTGGTTCTCGTTGAACAATCATATTGTCAACAATCCAACACCAACTGTAATGCTGTGTTCAGAGACGGTGGAAAGAACGCAGGCAATGAATTACCTGGGGATACGGTTTGATCGAAGCCTTGCTTATAATGTGCACATAGACCAGGTGATAACAAAGGCCAAGCGGGGTTTGGCAGCGATGCGGGTGATGGCGGCAGCAAACTGTGAGCAGCGCCATCTATGTCTACTGTACGAGGGGCTGGTCATGTCTGTTTTGGAGTATGCAATGGCAATCCTGACTCTCAGCCATAAGCAGATAGAAAGGATGGAAAGGATACAGAATGAAGCTATGCGCATTATTCTTGGATGTACAAGAGATACAGCATGCAGGGCGATGCGCTACCTTCTTGATTTTCCAACCATTGAAGAGAGAATACAAGTTTGCAGGGCACGCGCCTACCTCAGAATTAACGCAAACACACAACATCCACTGCATAGTGAAATTAGGAAGGTGAAGGGCAGCAGGTTAAAAAGAGGACGGTCGTGGATGGGTCAAGCCGAAGGCATTCTTCAACAGGTGTGTTCACTTGAGGACTTAGAACCTGGCGAGGAGTGGGTGCAAGTGCCAACAGATTTCTGCACATCCTTTTCAGTTTGCATCCAACTAGATAGAAAAGGCAGACAAGAAAATCCGGCTGCTGTTGAGGCTGAAGTACAAGCGTTGATTTTCGAGAATTCGCTAGACGGTGACGCGGTCATCTACACAGATGGGTCGGTCGTCCGACATGTGAGAAGCTCATGGGCCTTTACAGCTCGGGCCGGAGGGAGAATTGTGAAGGAGGACTCTGGTGCTTTCACTGAAACCACAAGTGGCCTGACCATGGAAGTCATGGCAGTAAGTAAAGCAATAACATGGCTCGAGACACAGACATTCACTAGGGCTTGTTTCCTTAGCGACTCAATGAACATGATCAAGAGGATAGAGGAGGGGTCGATCCGAAGAGAATGGTTGCTGCCTCTGAAGCGGTCTCGGCTGGCAAAGATTAGTTTCATCTTCGTGCCAGGTCATGCGGGAGTACAAGGAAATGAGCGGGCTGACAAGCTCGCAGGTGAGGCTACTGTGGAGGGTGGACTCGCCATGGACCAGGCTGACATTCTGAATGCTCTACGAGAAGTGAGACTTTTGCGAGAACCAAGTGATGACTGTGAATCTACAACAATGGTCAGACTGCGGGAGCAGCAAATTAAAAGAGGGGTGGCCAAACAAGAACACTACGCAGGAAGCCAAAGAAGATTGATAAACCAACACAGAACTGGCGTCGTTAGCCGCTACACGCTGCGGGATTTGCTGAGGAGGGGATCCGAGCACTTGTGCACTGAATGGTTCGATGTGCAACGAGGATGATCTGTCGACTAACTAACTAACTAACTATAACTATGATGCTGACATTGAGGCAATCAAGATAGCAACAGAGAAATTACTAAATACCAGCCATGGTACACAACCCGTGGTGCTATTGACAGATGCAAAATCAGTACTCGCGGCACTCCTGTCTGTGAAATTGCCAGTACTAAGGACACTACTTTCTGAACTTAGCAGTCGGCATAAAGCCACCATACTGTGGATATTACCCCACTGTGGGGTGGATACCACCCCACTGTGGAATACCTGGAAATGACAGCTGATCGATGGGCTAAGGAAGGAGCAAAAGAAGAACAGCCTGATGTGCCCATTACATAACGGCAAAAGAAAAGAATGATCAAATCGGTCTAAAAGCCACCAAAACATGCTCAAGATGACTACCACGTTATGGACAGACCAGAACAAGTCATTATTCTGTGCATCAGAACAGGACACAATAGATTACGCAACCACATGTATACAAAATTCAAGATTGGTGAATCAGCCATGTGCACATGTGCTTTGGCGTGGCAGACAACAGAGCACATACTCCAAGATTGACTGATTGATTTATTGATTTAGGAACCGACATCACAGCATTCGGGACATTCCCATAAGCGCTCCGTCCCCATCCTCAGCAGCCAGCGAAGAGTTCCAACACTAATAGTTCCAGTACTGATTATATGTCCGTCTCGCCTTTCCTCTGAGCGTCGATCGTCGGCAAGATCCCCTCGTCACACCTCGCTGTCTCATTCTTGCCAGACTATGGTGATCCATTTGCTCCTCCGAGGTGTACACTCCGAGGTGCTCCCACATACTCCAAGACTGACCAAAATACAACATATCTAGGCAAACCTTCTGGCCTAGAGAGACGACAGTGGAAGATAAACTCTATGGACGGCTGTGTGAACTAAAAAAGACAGTTAAATTCATACAAGAGACAACATTGCAGTTATAGACATATTTCAAGCGAACGAAAGAAGAAGAAGAAGCTTTGCTCATCGTCCACGTTTCACATCCATACAAAAGTCAAAGTACAGGTTCTATGCATACAATTTGGTGGAACTGCGGTAAAGCTGTGAAGGTTCTATGCTGCACTGCAACACTCTTTCTCGTTGCAAATGACATCTTTTTTATTATTCAGTATGTTTTCGGTTGTGCAAAAGGCTATCTTTGCCATGCCAAGGCATCTCCCATTAGATGTTATAACTATTCCGAGATAATTGTACCGGTTCTCTTGCCAATCCCAGTTTTGTATTAACTTCCGCCATTGTGGGACACTGATGGAGAAGATGGCGACTTTTTGGTAAGTGTTATGTGATCGTCTTGCTGAATCAAGTATAATAAAACCATGCTGAATGAGCCTTCAAACGACCTCCAGTATGAGAATGGAGGTGGAGTCAAAGACAACACTCAGCGGCATTCCGTTGGCTAGAGAAGACTACTGCAACACATTGTATATTATATTAATTACGGATTCAAAGAGTAGTAGTAGTACTAACTAGTATGATGATTCATTGATTGTCAATCATAATAATCTGATTACAACTCACAACTGTATGTCACTTCTAATAGTAGTAATACTAATAATAGGTAGCCCTATCACGATTTTAAATTTGAGTATTTACTAAAGAGACCGCCACAGAAGATAGGCCTTGAAATTCAAAATCTAATGGTACCTCAATGATGCCTGTATGTCACTTATAAGTGAAGATATTCACAATTTTGTGAAGGTGAGAGGAGTTGTGATTTCTCATGCTATTCACCCATAATGATAACTCTCCAGTGTGTCCGATTACCTCCTTTATCAGCGACACCTGGTGGTGTCTGCGCGTCTGTGTGTGCGAGATTGTCTCAAATGGTCATATGAAAACTGACTTCAAAAATATGTTCCGTCATGTTAGTTTTTAGTTTTAGTCGTTGGATCAACATCACGGCACACGGTTTAACCCATAAGTGCCCCGTTTTCCTCCTAACTCAAACCTGAGTATGGAGAAACTCAGCTCAATCCACGAACTCCGTTGCATCAGCGAGGATCCTGAAATACTTTGGGTAGATTTTTAACTCGAAATTTTGCCCGGGTAGCGCCGTTAGGCTACTCTTTTTCGATTTCCAACTGCCAAGGGATTTTTTACGTGAGCAACAATACACACTGGCGTCCGATCTCACTACCCAGAGACCAGGGGAAATTTTGTTACTGGAAGTCCAGGTGGATTTTTAAAAATAAATCCCGGTCCTCACCGGGGCCTGAACCCGGGACCTCCAGCACTCGAGGCGGACACCATACCTCGAGACCACTCAGCTCCGTCATGTTAAATGATTACAAAATAGTACAAGTATACAAATAAATTATTAATAATCTTTAAACTTGTGTTCTCTTTAACTTTAGTAGGTCAAATCGCACGTTTTATGTGTTGAAAAGTGTAGCGCAATCGATATGCGGCAGCCGTCATGACCCATGGGTTTCCAATTCACAAAGTCACATCTTCGCAGAAAATCTGTTTTTCAACCACAATTCGAGCAAGTTTAGAGATGAAACTATACTGATTCAGGGACAATATTTTATATTTATATACTCATATATGAGTGAGGGAGAGAGAATTTGAGGTATGCATGTATGTGCGCGAGTGAGTGAGTGTGAGAGCGAGTGAGTGTGTAAGAGAGAGAGAGAGAGTGAGTGAGAGAGTGCATGAGAAAGTGAATGAGTGAAAGTGAGTTAGTGTGTGTGTCTGCTTGTCTGTGTGTGCGAATAAGAAAGTTATTTAGTGTGGTTTAGAGAGTGAATGAGTGAGTGTGAGTGAGACAGAGAGTAAGTGTAAGTGGGAGATTGAGTGAGAGTGAATATGTGTGTGTGTAAATGAGGGCGAGTGTGAGAGTGAGTGCGTATAAGCATGAGAGAGAGAAATAGTGAGTGGGAGAGAGGGAGAGAATGAGACAATGAGAGAGTTAGTGTGCCAGTGTGCGTGAAAGAAAAATAAATAGCAAGAGAGAGGGAGAGAGAGATAGCGTGAGATGAGTGCAAGCATATCATTATGCCATATTTTTTTCCCTGTATCCTCATCTTTCATATTAGCATTTTTACTGCCAATTGGATTTAACATGCACTGCTTATTTCATCATGTTTATGTCAATTCCAGGAATTATCTTACTGGATTGGACCACTATTTTATTTTTACGTTACACAATATATACTATATTTTCATCACAATTTTCCATATTTCCATGTTTTCCCATTGTTTCCCAATTTTGAATGTTCTTGTGAGGATGCTCACGATATTCGACAGTGTGTACATGTAAAAAGTGTGGGAGCTTATTCATATTAGTTTTAGTGATTATGTGAGGCAGCGTTTATGTGTGTTGATGGATGAGTGTGTCTATGTGTGTGTGTGTTTATATGTACGGATGTATGTGTGTGTGTGTGTGCATGTCTGTATGTGTGTATGGGTGTATATGAGATGTGTGTACATGTGTGTATCTTTGTGTGCCTCTGTACGTTAAGGTGTGCGTTGATGTGTGTTTATATGTATGTGCATGTGTATGTATGTATGTATGTATGTGTGTGTGCTTGTGTATGTATGTGTATATGTTTGTGTGTGTAAGTGTGCATGCATGCAGTTTATGCGAGGGAGTGTGTATTCGTGTTTTATGCGAGTACGTGTTCCTAAGTATGTGGATGTGTGTAGGTGTGTGTATGTGCGTGGGTATATGTCCGTATTTGCGTGTGTATGTTGTGTGTGTGTGAGAGAGAAGAGAGAGAGACAGACAGACAGACAGACAGACAGACAGACAGACAGACAGACAGAGACAGAGTTGAGCGCACGCATGTCATGTAACATGCTATTCCATATTTTTTATGTATTCTCATCTTTCATATTACGAGGTATCATATTGTAATTTCTATCACAACAATATTGGCAGGTGACAAGACAATGGCATGGTTACTGTAATTTCTATCACAACAATATTGACAGTTGACAAGACAATGGCATGGTTACTGTAATTTCTATCACAACAATATTGACAGGTGACAAGACAATGGCATGTTTATTGTAATTTCTATCACAACAATATTGACAGGTGACAAGACAATGGCATGGTTACTGTAATTTCTATCACAACAATATTGGCAGGTGACAAGACAATGGCATGGTTACTGTAATTTCTATCACAACAATATTGACAGGTGACAAGACAATGGCATGGTTACTGCAATTTCTATCACATCCTTAACAACAATATTGACAGGTGACAAGACACTGGCATGATTACTGTAATTTCTATCACATCCTTAACAACAATATTGACAGGTGACAAGTTAATGGCATGGTTATTGTCATTTCTATCACACTTTTAATGTTTTCATTTGAGGCCCCCTCGTAGTTTTTGTTTTTATAACAGTGTGTCAATTGTTTATATTTGTTTGTATAACACTGTGTCAATTGTTTATATTTGTTTTATAACACTGTCAATTGTTTATATTTGTTTGTATAACACTGTGTCAATTGTTTATATTTGTTTTATAACACTGTCAATTGTTTATATTTGTTTGTATAACAGTTTCAGTTGTTTATATTTGTTTGTATAACATTGTCAATTGTTTATATTTGTTTGTATAACAAAGTCAATTGTTTATATTTGTTTGTATAACACTGTGTTAATTGTTTATATTTGTTTTTATAACACTATGTCAATTGTTTATATTTGTTGGTATAACATTGTCAATTGTTTATATTTGTTTGTATAACACTGTGTCAATTGTTTATATTTGTTTGTATAACACTGTGTCAATTGTTTATATTTGTTTGTATAACACTGTGTCAATTGTTTATATTTGTTTTCATAACAGTGTCAAATTAAACAATTTTGTTGTGTTCACTCACATTTAACTCAAGCGTAGTCCACACTTCTAGTGCACTGAACTGCTTTTGCATATGGATTAGAATTCCCTAATACCAGTGTCCCTCGCCATCCACCCCAACTTGAGAGGTACTTGTAATTGACGTCCTCAAGTCAAGGGAGAGAAATCAACAGTTTAGTCCATCTCCGCAGGCACTTTGTTGCAGCGTTCTCTTTCCTTTCTCCAAGCCTGTAATCTTTTACAGTAACTGTTCACCTGCAAGATTACATTCACAGTAACTGTTCATCTGTTAGTTTACATTCACATTAACAGTTCATCTGCTAGATTACATTCACAGTAACAGTTCACCTGTTAGATTACATTCACAGTAACAGTTCACCTTCTAGATTACATTCACAGTAACAGTTCACCTTCTAGATTACATTCACAGTAACAGTTCACCTGTTAGATTACATTCACAGTAACAGTTCACCTGTTAGATTACATTCACAGTAACTGTTCATCTGTTAGATTACATTCACAGTAACAGTTCATCTTCTAGATAACATTCACAGTAACAGTTCACTGTTAGATTACATTCACAGTAACAGTTCACCTGTTAGATTACATTCACAGTAACTGTTCATCTGTTAGATTACATTTACAGTAACTGTTCATCTGTTAGATTACATTCACAGTAACAGTTCATCTTCTAGATAACATTCACAGTAACTGTTCATCTGTTAGATTACATTCACAGTAACTGTTCATCTGTTAGATTACATTCACAGTAACAGTTCATCTTCTAGATAACATTCACAGTAACTGTTTATCTGTTAGTTTACATTTACAGTAACAGTTCATCTGTTAGGTTACAATCACAGTAACAGTTCAACTGTTAAATTACATTCTGGGTAGCTGTTCATCTATTATATTACAGTCACAGTAACTATTCATCTGTTAAATTGTGCTCACAGTAACTTCATCTGTTAGATTAAATTTACAGTAGCTGTTTAACCTGTTAGATTTAAATTATGCTCAAGGTAACTGTTCATCTGTTAGATTACACTCATTGTAGCTGTTCATGTGTTAGATTACATTCACCATAGCTGTTCATCTGACAGATTGCATTCACAGTAAAAATTCGTCTGTTAGATTACATTCACTGTAGCAGTTAATCTGTTAGACTACATTCACAGTAGCTGTTTTACCTGTGAGATTACACTCAGAGTAGCTGTTCATCAATTAGATTACATAGACAGTAACTGTTCATCTGTTAGATTACACTAACACTAACTGTCCATCTTTTAGATTAAATTCATATTAACTGTTTATTAGATTATGTTCACAGTAACTGTTTATCTATTAGATTATTTTCACAGCAACTATTTTTTTTCTATTAGATTACATTCACAGTAACTGTTCTTCTGTTACATTACACTCAGTGTAGCTTTAATATTTTACATTACATTCTAATATTTGTTAGATTACATTCACAGTAACTGTTCATCTGTTAAATTACATTCACAGTAACTGTTCATCTGTTAAATTACATTAGAGTAGCAGTTCGTCTATTAGACTACATTCACGATGACTATTTATCTGTTAGATTACACTCAGTGTAGCTGTTCATATGTTACATTACATTCAATAAATGTATGCTACTTCAGATTACTTAACACATCTGTTTGCATTTTACCTGACATTCCTAAAACACGTTAACTCTCTGTTTCAGAAACACATCCTTGTTCCCAGAGTTGTTGATCCCTCTTCACACAAGAACAAACATTCATAAATGGAGAATAAGATGTTGTATGGTAACATAAATGTGAAATACGAGTCGTCAGATAAATTGTTGGAGGACCAGAATCAGGGTTTCAGCACATTGTGGGACATGGCAGATTGTTGCAGCATTTAAAAAAATGGTTGTTAACAGTAACATAGAATCAGCAATGGCTGTGAGTAGTAACATAGTATCATAAATGGAAGTGAACATTAATATAGAAGCAGCAGTGGCTGTAAACACAGATAAGAGACCTTACAAGTGTGATGATTGTGGCGCTTCATTCAGGCAGATTGTCATTTTAAAATATCACTTGGGAACACACACAGGAGAGACACCTTACAAGTGTGATGATTGTGGTGCTGATTTTTCTACAGCTTACAATCTGAAGCGCCACAAGAGAACACATACAGGAGAGAAACCGTACAAGTGTGATGATTGTGGTGTTTCTTTTACTGTAGCTGGCGGTTTATCGTCCCACAAGAAAATACATACAGGAGATAAACCTTACAAGTGTGATGATTGTGGTATTGCTTTTGCTAGATCTGACGAGCTAAAATACCACAAGAGAACACATACAGGAGCGGCACCTTACAAGTGTGATTATTGTGGTGCTGATTTTGCTACAGCTTACAATCTGAAGCGCCACAAGAGAACACATACAGGAGAGAAACCTTACAAGTGTAATGACTGTGGCGCTGTATTTTTTAGAAATCATAATCTGATGTACCACAAGAGAAAACATACAGGAGAGAAACCTTACAAGTGTGATGATTGTGGTGCTGTATTCTTTAGTGCCCCTGGTCTGAAGTACCACAAGAGGACACATACAGGAGAGAAACCGTACAAGTGTGATGATTGTGGTGTTTCTTTTACTGTAGCTGGCAATTTAACGTCCCATAAGAGAACACATACACGAGAGAAACCTTACATGTGTGATGATTGTGGTATTGCTTTTGCTAGATCTGGCGAGCTAAAATACCACAAGAGAACACATACAGGAGAGAAACCTTACAAGTGTGATGATTGTGGTGCTGCTTTTGCTAGATCGGACAAGCTAAAACTCCACAAGAGAAAACATACAGGAGAGAAACCTTACAAGTGTGATGATTGTGGGGCTGTGTATTCAAGTTACACTAGTCTATGGTACCACAAGAAAACACATACAGGAGAGAAACTTTACAAATGTGATGATTGTGGCGCTGTATTTTCTACCGCCAGTGGTCTAAAACGCCATAAGAGAACACATACAGGAGAGAAACCTTACATGTGTGATGATTGTGGTGCTATATTTTCTGGTTTTAGCAGTCTGGAGTACCACAAGAGAACACACACAGGAGAGAAACCTTACGTGTGTGATGATTGTGGTTCTGTTTTTTCTAGAGCTTTCATTCTGAAGTGCCACAAGAGAACACATACAGGAGAGAAAGCATACTTGTGTGATGTCTGTGGTGTTTCGTTTGCTAATGCTAATAGTTTAAGGACCCACAAGAGGACACATACAGGAGAGAAGCCTTACAAGTGTGATGATTGTGGTGTTGCTTTTAATACACCTCTCGAGCTAACATACCACAAGAGAAAACATACTGGAGAGAAACCTTACAAGTGTGATGATTGTGGTGCTGTATTTTCTAGAACTGATAATCTCCTGTACCATAAGAGAACACATACAGGAGAGAAACCATACAAGTGTGATGATTGTGGGGCAGTATTTTCTAGAACTGACCATCTGCTGTACCATAAGAGACAACATACAGGAGAGAAACCTTGCAAGTGTGATGAATGTGGTTCTGCTTTTGCCAGACCTGCCATGCTGAAACATCACAAGAGAACACATACAGAAGAGAAACCTTACATGTGTGATGATTGTGGAGCTGCTTTTGCTAGACCTGAAAATCTGAAGTGCCACATGAAAATGCATACAGGACAGAAGTGTTAAATATTTGGTGATTGTGTTGAATGTTTAACACAATGATGCCATCTAAAGAACCTGAAAATAAATCACATGAGAGGAATCTTCTGTTTGTAAGAAACTCATGAGATCTCATTCAGGAGAAAAACCTTACTATTGTGGTCATTATAGTGCAGGAAACTAAATAAAAGACCCTGTTTGCATGCCTCGGAACCTATCAGGTATAAGGGTCCAGTCCATATATTTATAGACCAAACGGGGCATTCCCACTGGTGACTGGATAACTTTATGCTTATCGCATGTCCTTACATGCCGGCGACGCATCTTTCAAATGTCTGCCCTATCAAGTGTCGATGGTATGTGACACGCCTACCATCAGGAATCAGGGTTTGATTCCGGAAAAGGGAGCATGCGAAATGGCTGCCACGTCCAAGGAAGGCAGCCAGCTCGCAATTTACCCACTCCCGGCACGGGGAGATATTGATGAAATATAACAATACAGGACTCTATCCAGGCCCCGTAATTGGAATGAGTACACTTTAAACCCTTTAATGAGGATCTATTGAAGGGAAAGTAAAGAAAGTGGGCCGTAAGACATGGATGACTGAAGAAATTTTACAACTAATGGAAACAAGAAGACAGAACAAAAATAATCCTGCCAAATATGAAGAAATTCACAGAAAAGTGAGAACCTTGTGTAAGGAGGCAAAAGAAACATGGCTTGAGAAAAATTGCAGAGAAATTGAAAAACAACACAACAGTAACAATGCGAAACTAATGCACAAAAGAATTCAGGAGATTACTAATCAAAGAACACGTACATCAGCAGGCTGCCTAAAGACAAAAGATGGAAGAGTCATAATAGAAAAAGATCAGATATTACATGAATGGTCAGATTACGTGAAAAACCTGTATGACGATAACAGAGACGAACAGTATGATGTTCAAAATAATAATGAAGGACCAGCAATTTTGAAGATAGGTTCAGAATGCTCTTAACCATATGAAATCTGGCAAGACCCCCGGTTCAGACAGCGTCACAACAGAAATTATTAATGCTTTAGAAGAATATGGAATAGATCAAGTTACCAGTCTGCTTAATACAATATATGATACTGGAAATATACCTCAGGAGTTATGTAATTCTGTATTTATTGCAATCCCAAAGAAATCAGGAGCCTTGGAATGTGATCAACATCGAACAATTAGTATAATGAGTCACATCACGAAGATTTTGCTAAGAATTATCATGCAAAGAGTTAGGAGGAAAATACAACCTGAAATAGGAGAAGAACAATGTGGGTTTGTGGAAGGCAAGGGTACAGTAATTGATGTGTATATACTGAGAAACATAATCGAACGTTCTATAGAAGTAAACAAAGATCTACACCTTTGCTTTATTGACTACACAAAGGCTTTTGATAAAGTGAGACATGTCAACATGATAAGGATGCTTGAAGATCTACAAATTGATGGAAAAGATCTTAGACTTGTAAAAAACATATATTGGAAACAACAAGCTGCCATAAGAGTTGATAATGAAGTAAGCCAATATCAGCCTATTAAAAGGGGTGTGAGAAAGGGATGTGTAATGTCTCCAGATCTGTTTTCCCTGTACAGTGAAAGTATTTTCAGAAATATTGAAGATATGGAAGGAATCAACATTGGGGGACGATGCATCAAATCAAATCAAATCAAATCAAATCAACTTTATTAGGGTCACAAATTGGGCGAGCAGGCCCGTCTTACATTCGGCCCTTCCAATCACTCGTCTTTCGTTCATCAAGAGCATTGTACATTTACATAGGAAGAAAAATAAACATTGTGAAATGAATGTTGTAAACATAAACAAGGCTAATTACAATGTTATGAAGCCCATCTCCCACCTACCCATACATCACCCCACCCACACACACTGCCCTCACCTGATCCCCCAACCAAAACACACTCGCCACCCACAAACATTCCCCCACCAACCCACACATCCCACGCCCATCCACATCCTACCCCACACATCCTCTCCCCAC
Source organism: Cepaea hortensis (assembly GCA_963921405.1). Lineage (NCBI taxonomy): Eukaryota > Metazoa > Mollusca > Gastropoda > Stylommatophora > Helicidae > Cepaea > Cepaea hortensis. The sequence goes on from OY992876.1 coordinate 521,449,030, forward strand.
CCACACCTCAAACCACCCATCCCCCAGCCACATCTCCATCGACAACATATTCCCCACCCACACACACAATCCCCCACCAACCCACACATCGCACATCCACTCACATATCCCCAAAACCATACACACACATCCCCACCAACTGACATGTCCCTACCCCCCCCCCCCACACACACACACATCTCCCTAACCACCCATACATCCCCAATCCACTCACACACACCCCACCACCCACACAAACAATTTCCACCCACCCACACATGCCTTAACCTAATCCCCCACCACACAATCCCCCACCTGCACATCACATACACCCCCTACCACGCACTATTCCCAACCCACGCACCACACACACACATATCCCTCACCAACACATCCCCACTTACACACCACACACATATCCCCCACCCAGATACCACACAATATTCCCACCCACACCCACACAGATACCTTTACCCATCCACCCAACATACCCCCACTCAAACACCACAAAAATCCCCCACCCACACACACATACCTCACCCACACAATATCACCAACCAACACACCTCTCCCCACCCACACACGCATTCCCTACACACACTCTCTCTCACGCATACATCCTCCACTACGCACCCACACCCCCCCCCCACCCACCCCAACCAAACATCTCTCGATCACAATACCCCTACCCCCACACACATCCTCCACCCACTCACACATCCAACCCCGACACATACAACTCCCTCACCCACCTACACATCCCTAAGCCACTCACACACCCCCACCCACACACACACATCTCCCACCCACACTCCCCCACATACTTCCCCCAACCACCACAATCCCCTGCTCACCCACACATATACCCCACCCATACACACATTCCCCGCACCCATCCCCACACCACACACTATCCTCCACCCATACCACCACAAACATACCCTCCACCCACACATCATTCTCACATCCCCCACCAACACACCGCACACATATCTCAAACCCACACACCATACACTTCTCCCCACCCGCCCTTCCATCCCAAATCCACCCAACACAATCCCCTACCCACACAACCCCGCCTCCCACACATACTTCCTCAAACCATCCACACATCTCCACCCACATAAACACACATCCCCTGCATCCGTCCCATACACATATCCTCCATCCATACACACATCCCCCACACCCATTCCAACACCTCTACTTTCACCCCCACACATCCATCCACACATCCCACCAACACCCACAAATACCACTACCCACCAAAACCCACACACCCCAACCCATCCAAATGCATACCTCCACCCACACACCCCCCACACTCACACACATCCTCCACATACACTCACACTTCCTCACATCTAGACACATACAAAATGTCTCACGTTAGTATTGAAACTAGTATGAACAAACTCCCACACTTTACTCACACACATACACTGACATGAGCAGTCTCATAAAAATGTTAAACATGGAGAAAAATGTGTACATAAAATGTATGTGACGTAAAAATAGTGATGCTCTCTCTCTCTCTCTCTCTCTCTCTCTCTCTCTCTCTCTCTCTCTCTCTCTCTCTCTCTCTCTCTCTCTATCTCTCTCACACACACACACACACACACACATTCACTCTCACGCTCACACATTCACTCTTCCGCTCATTCATTCACTCTCACGCATTCACTCTCCCGCTCATTCACTCTCACGCTCACTCATTCACTCTCCCGCTCACTCATTCACTTTCCCGTTCACTCATTCACTCTCCCGCTCACTCATTCACTCTCACTCGTTCTGTCTCTCATTCACACTCACTGACTCACTCACTCAAACTACAGTAATGAACATGAGTTTATATTATGCATGATAAAATCAAATAGTATTTAACTGATAATATGACAGATGAGAATACACAAACATATGGATTCGCGTGTTACATAACATGCGTGTTACATGACATGCATCTGCTCAGCTCTCTCTCTCTCTCTCTCTCTCTCTCTCTCTCTCTCTCTCTCTCTCTCTCTCTCTCTCTCTGTATTCTTTCATATACACACACGCATGCGCACGCTCACACACACACACTAACACATCAACTCTCCCACTGTCTCACTCTAACACACAATCCTTCACACACACACACACACACTCACTCTCTCAATCACACTCTCTCACACATACACGTACGAATGCATGCACTGACACATTCCCCCACCATTTCTCGCTCAATCACTCTCTCCACACACACGCATGCACGTGCGCACTCACGCATTCACTCTCTCCCTCTCACTGACACCCACTTTCTCTCTCTCTCTCTCTCTCTCTCTCTCTCTCTCTCTCTCTCTCTCTCTCTCTCTCTCTCTCTCTCGCTCCCACACACACACACATATATAGTGAACAATTATAGTTAAACAATTATACTGAACAATTATACCAGTAAATGAATTATGGTGGCATATAGTCGGTATGGATTAAGTATTGAAAGAGTTTTCGGTTAAATGTGTAGGGACTCATTGGAGTTTTCAGATCTGGAGGCAGATCATTCCATAAGTGAGCACCAGAATAGGCGAAACATGTTTTGTATAGGTCCAATCTGGGCTTTGAGACATGTAACAAATTTAGGCGCTTGCTGTTCATTGCATTAGATTGAATCAGCGGCAGAAGATACTCTGGGGTATTTTGAGATATAATTCATCAATAACATTAGATATGCAGATGATACAGTCTTGATTGCAGACAATGAACAGGACCTGCAAAATTTAGTAGATGCGATTGTTACATACAGTGAACAACTAGGGTTAGAATTAAATTGTAAAAAGACACAGATTATGGTCGTCACTAGGAAGGACGAAATACCACAATGTAATATACAAGTAAATGGGAATATTCTTCAACAAGTGAGCAGGTACAATTATCTCGGAACAGTAATAACATCTGATGGGAGATGCCTTGAAGAGATTAGAACAAGAATCGCCATGGCAAAAGTAGCCTTTAGCAAGATGAAAAACATATTGACCAATAAAAAGATGTCAATTGAAACGAGAAAAAGAGTGTTGAGATGCTACATTGAACCTGTACTTTTGTATGGATGTGAAGCGTGGACAATGAGCAGTCAGGCTGAAAAACATCTGATGGCTGTAGAGATGTGGTTTCTGAGGAAAATGCAAAGAATACCATGGACAGCCACAAAGACCAATGAACAAGTCCTTCAAGAAACAAATGAAGATCGTAAATTGATTAGAGAAATTAGAAGTAGACAGTCAAAATTTTTTGGGCATGTTATGAGAAGCAATGGATTGGAGAATTTGGTGACAACTGGTAAGATCGAGGGGAACAGACCAAGGGGAAGACCTAGAAGCAAGTACCTGGATGGCTTGGCCTTGTGGCATGGTCGAGACAGAAACACGGAGCTGATCCACGACTCTGGTGATCGAGTGAGATGGCAGAACATGACCGCCCACGCTTACCGGCATGGCACATGATGGATGGATGGATTGGAGGGCAAGTCTGGTGCCAGCAGCCATGGTAATTCCAGCCCCAATAGCATATATTAAAGTTGTTGCAGTTAAAAGCTCGTAGTTGGATCTCAGGTGCAGATGGGCGGTCCAGCTCGTGCCGGTTCACTGCCCGTTATTCCTGCCCTACCGTCTGCTGGCTCTCTCCCGTGGGTGCTCTTTACTGAGCGTCCTGGGTGGCCGGCGTGTTTACTTTGAAAAATTAGAGTGTTTAAAGCAGGCCTCGGCTGCCTGAATAATGGTGTATGGAATTATAGAATAGGACCGTGGTTCTATTTTGTTGGTTTTCGGAACTGGAGGTAATAATTAACAGGGGCATTTGTATTGTGGCGTTAGAGGGGAAATTATTGGATCTCCGCAAGACGAGCTACTGCAATAGCATTTGTCAAGAATGTTTTCATTAATCAAGAACGAAAATCAGAGGTGAGAAGATGATCAGATACCGTCGTAGTTCTGACCATAAACAATGCTGACTAGCGATCCCAGTGGCAAAGTGAAGCAAAATGGAATATACCTTGGAAAAGCAAACCCACTGCACTCAAAATCCGAATCATTCACATGGTGCCACTACATTCTTGGTCCAGTCACTTGTTCTACGGCTATCAGCTGAGGGATATGGCTGAATGCCTCTAAGTCAATATTCCCAGGATGTGACGACCTGACCGTTACTCACTCTGTGCTGTATGGAGGTAAGATGCTGAGCTGGAAGCACATGCAGCCTACCCCGTGAGCATTACCAAATGTTGAAAAAGCACCCCAGTCACACTCAATGGTTACGATGTAAGTCCATAGCAAAAACTCATTGGGTGAGCGTAATCAAAGGTTTAAAAACATCTCATTAACATGAAATGAAACGCTAGGCTAGTGAATCCATTATGTGGAAGTCTGAAGCAAAAGCAAAAGTGAGGAAGTGAAGCAGCCATGTGCAGGACATGATGACCCCTTGGGTGAGCCCAGTACCAGAACATTATGTACTGGCTCTGCAATTATGGAAGCTGCCTTGAATGGCAGGGAATGACCGTGGCCTGCCCCTGCCTTGCCTTGAGGGTTGATCGTGATGTCTTTGGCCGTTCTAACTTGACCAGCTGAGATGTGGATGACAACACAACAGTCAGAGTCACATGTCCCTCGAAACCCTCAGGAAGGCTAACCTGGACAAAAATGGCTGCTAAAGTTGGATGTGCCGGCCTAAGGGTGCAAGTAAAATTGGTACAACACAAAAACATCAGATTGAGAGTGGAATGTCCTTTGTGAAAAGTCCAAACTGAAAACTTGCTGAGTGGACGTTGCTTGCAGACTGACCATTCCAGGTTTGCGCAGGGAGCCGTCTGTGGCGAACAAAATGCTCAATAGATGGAAGTGAAGAATTAAAGCAGCCATGTGCAGGGCGTGGCGATTCCTTGGGTGAGCCCAGTACCAGAGTGCTATGTGTCGGCTCTGCAATTATGGAAGCCTCCTTGGATGGCGGGGAATACCCATGGACTGCTCCTACCTTCCCTTGAGGGTTGACCGTGAAGTCTTTGACCGTTCTAACTTGACCAGCTGGGATGTGGACGGCACCACAACAGTGAGAAACCTGGGAAGGCTAACCCGGCAAACACGCCTGCTAAAGTCGGATGTGTTGGCCTAAGGGCGCATAACCAGCCACACCACAGTTACGTCTGGAAAAAAAAAACACTCCAAATGAACACAGAAGAAGAAGAAGACCAAACAGAACATGAGGGGTAATGTGGTCAGTGTCATGCCACATAAAAAGTTATCAATTGCAACAAGAGAAAGACATAGAACCTGTACTTTTGTATGGATGTGAGACGTGGACAACGAGCAGACAAGCTGAAAAACATCTAATGGCAGTGGAAATGTGGTTCTGAGGAAAATTTAAGGAATACCATGGACAGACAGAAAATAACTTATGAGCAACTCCTACAAGAAACAAATAAAAACCGTAAACTGATTAGAGAAATTAGACATAGACAGACAAAATTGTTTGGGCACATTATGAGAAGAAATACAGTTCAGAACTTCAGAACTTCGTGACAACTGGCAAGATTGAGGGGGAAAGAACAAGGGGAAGGCAGAGAAGTAAACATCTGGGAGACGTGACCAACTGCCATAAATCTGACAAAAACACAGAGCTGATCCACGACTCTGGTGATAGTGTGAGATGGTGAAACATGACCCCCCAACACTTATCTACATGGCACATGATGGTGATGATCTGCCATCTGCCTTTGCTTCCCATGACATTTCCAGGTGCCCATTTAGGCGGGGGTCAAGGCCTAGTTTTCAAAATATTTCAAATATAATGCAAGATGTAGCACATGCCTGAACATACTACATATCCCCAGCTACATAAAGACTTACATACAACAAGGTTAGCATCAACTGCAGCACAGCCTCGGAACTTCCACAACAAATCACAGGCAGCACCACCACCTATGTATTAGAGTCACAAACTATTTGAATACTGTCTCATGACAGACAAGAGGTCACCATAAAAACATATATATATATATCATCATCATCATCAAGTGCCGTGCCGGCTGGCGTAGGCGTTCATGGCTCTCCATAGATCTCGGTCTTTGGTTTTCTGGATCAACTCTGGTGCTGATATTGCTCCATGCCACCGTCTCAATCCATCCAGCATCACTTCTCTTGGTCTACCTCTGCCTCTCTTCCCCTCGATCTTTCCAGTTGTTACGATGTTCTCCAATGCCTCTCTTCTCATCACGTGACCGAAGAAAGATGTTTGTCTCTGTCTTATTGTTGTATATAATGTTCTAGTTTCATTAGCTTGTTTCAGGCAGTCGTCGTTAGTTACTCTGGCAGTCCAAGGAATTCGCAACATTCGTCTCAGGAACCACATCTCTGTTGCTTCTAATTTCTTCTTAATTTGTTCATTTACGTTCCAAGATTCACTGCCATACAGGAAAACTGGTTCTACATAGCATTTCAGCACTCTCTTTCTTACATTCAGTGATAGTGACTTATTGCATAAGATACTCTTCATTTTCTGAAAAGCGGCTTTTGCCTGCCCTATTCTACTCCTAATCTCTGTTGTACATCTTCCATCTGATGTTATAAATGCCCCTAGGTATCTAAAATTATCAACTTGGTTAAGGATTTTCCCTTCTATTTCTATGTCACATTTTGGTGTCACCATTTTCTTTGATATTACCATTGTTACTGTTTTCTTGATATTCAAGGAGAGTCCTTTCCTTGCACTCTCTGTTACTACAACGTCTAATAATTGTTGTAGGTCTGTTGAATTATCCGCCACCAATACTGTGTCATCTGCATAGCGTATATTATTTATATTATAACCTCCAACTAGTATTCCTGGCATCTCTTTGATCTCTCTCATTATTACTTCGCTATACAGGGAGAAAAGATCTGATGACAAGACACACCCTTGTCGTACTCCTAGCTTTATCCGTTCGTAACTACCCTCTTTATTTCCCATTTTAATTGCTGCTACTTGGTTCCAGTAAACATTCTTTATTATTCTTAAATCTTTTCCATCAATGTTGATATCTTCCAACATTTTAATCAGTTCATCATGTTTTACTTTATCAAATGCCTTAGTATAATCTATGAAGCACAAATATATGTCTCTCTGTTTCTCTATTGACCTTTCTATTAGTGTCCGCAATGTATAAATTGCATTGTTTGTGCCCTTTCCTTCCACAAATCCATACTGTTCTTCACTAATTTCCATTTTTATTTTCTTTTTGATTCTTCTCATTATGATTCTGAGTAGAAGCTTAGTGATATGGTTTATAAGGTTAATTGTACGAAAATCTTCACAATCAATTGCTCCTGGTCTTTTTGGTATAGCTATAAATAAAGATTTCAGCATATCACTGGGTAAATATCCACTTCTGTAAATATCATTCAACATTTTGGTTAATATATCTACTCCAAATTCTCCCAATACTTCTAATTCTTCTATTGTGATTTCATCTGGCCCAGCTGTTTTTCCTTTCTTCATACGTTTCATAGCGTCAGCGACTTCTTCTTTCAGAATAGGTGGACCTTCTAAGTTACTATCTTCTGTTAATTCTCCCCTTTCTCCTTCATATAATTCTCTTATATACTCATTCCACCTCTTCATTATAGCATCTTCCTCTAATATTATCTTTCCTGTTTTTGATTTCAAACACCCTGTATTTATTCTTATTTTTCTTCCTGTAAGCTCACTGATTTTTCTGTGCATATTTTTTGTATCTTTAATGGAATTTAATTCAATTTTTTTGCATTGCTCGTTTAACCAACTTTCTTTAGCCTTCCCACATTTATCTTTTATTTCTTTATTTATCTTAGCGTATTCTTGTTTGTCATTTTTACTCTGTTTTCTTTTGTCCATCAGTTTTAAGATATCTTCATTCATCCATTTTTTCTTAGCTATTTTGCCTCTCTCCGGTAATACTTCTTTGCTAGTTTGATGAATGGAGTCCCTTAACATTTCCCATTGTTCATCTATACTCTGTATTTTAGTTATTGCATTGTACCTATTTTTCACAGTCACTCTGTATTGTTCTTGCATTTCTTTATCTATTTTCAGAACCTCTTTATTAAGTCTCATGTTCTTAACCATTTTTTTCCCTCTCTTTAATCTTACTTTTATTTGTCCACATAGTGGTACATGATCACTATTACAGTCAGCACCAGGCATTGTCTTTACATTAATTAAAGCATTTCTAAATCTTTTATTAATTAGTATGTAGTCAATTTGGTTGCGTATTTTCTTATCAGGGCTTATCCATGTGTACAGTCGTCTTTTATGGTGTTTAAACCATGTATTTCCAATTATCATCTCATTGATATTTGCCCATTCTATTAGCATTTCCCCTCTTTCATTTCTTATACCTAAACCATAATTCCCCACTACATCCTCCATTTTTCCCTTTCCTACTTTTGCATTAAAATCACTAAGTATTATTTTTATTTCTTGTGATCCAATTTGAGCTATCGCCATTTCTATTTCGTCGTAAAAGTGTTGTATTTCTTCATCACTACTGCTTGCTGTTGGTGCATATACTTGTATAATATTTATGTCTATTGGTTTGCCTTTGATTTTTACCATAATAACTCTATCTGAAATACACCAGTATCCATTAATTGACTTGGCTGTTTTTTCGTCTAATATTATTCCTACACCTTTTTCATGTGTTTTCCCTCCAGAATAAATTATTGTGTGATTGTCAGCTATAATTTTGCCCGAGCTCATTTAATGTCCTAACATTCCATGTTCCTACTCTAAATTTATTTATTTTAGTTATGATTTTGCCATCAGTAGCTGGATGACGGTCTGGTGTCACCTGTGGCTCATGACTGTCCCTACCGGACGAGGATGCCCTAAGACAGCCATTAACGTCCTTCACTAACTTTGATTTATGTTTTGCCATGAAGTCTTGGGAAGATAATGTGGTGGTTTCCCCTTGCCTTCCACATTCACACGGTGGTCTTTTAACTCTGCCTTTGACAGCCATTTCCGACTGTAAGGACAAGTGAGTGCCCTGCCCTGCTCAGGTGCAGAGTTGTCCACTTATTCCGGTGGATACTCGGTCCCCAGAGCTGTGTTAGCCACACCGTGGTGTGTTTCCATCCTCTACCACGGGGAGGTGCAGTTGGGATTTTCCCTTCATAAAGTTACGGTCTCTGACCAAAACTCTCCAGTACTTTTAGAGGACATATATATATATATATATATATATATATATATATATATATATATATATATATATATATATATATATATATATAAACATTCTAATAGTATAATCATCCCTGTCCTATAATATATACTCCTAGCTTTACTGCAACTATCATAATATGAATTAGCATTGTGTAGTTTTTTTTAGAATTGATTTTTGCATATTCCCATTTGTTTACAATGTCAATATTGTTGTTGCTTAGGATTAATATAATTTGTGATGTATGAGTGTAATAATGTATGGAAGGAGAGAGAGACACGGGCTGGGCAGAATGTTGCGTGTCCTTGCACGCCCAATTTTTAACCCTTTGAAAATAATGTTTGTTTGTTCTTTTATTCTTTAGTTATCAATAGCATCATCTTAATGTAACCAAATGATATGCTGAACATACTTCCTGGAACTCAAAATAGCATTCTGTTATATATTTTGCATTCCTACAAATTCTCTTTCTTTGGCAGCTTCGCCAGATATCCTTCTCTTCAGTAAGCTGGTATTTCTTGGTGTCCCAGACAGCTAACAAATTTGTGAAATAATTAAGTTGAAGTGTTAATATTAGTTTTGATAGTTTCTGCTGGAATATTGTCTGAACCAGAGGCTTTCCCATCTTTCAGAAGATAAATTCTTCTTCTTCTTCTTCAGCGTTCCGAGCCATTGAGGTTCTTTGCTGCAAATACAATTCGTCTCTCTGGTGGACCTTCTCTTGCCAGTCGTTGATTCCAAGTGCTTGTAGGTCTGTAAATGTATTATCTCTCCACCGCCTTCTTGGTCTACCTCGGGGTCTACGGTCATTTATTTCCTGAGTGTAAGCGAGTTTTGTTTCCCTATTATCTTCCATTCTTTCTATATGCCCCAGCCATTGTAGTCTATTAGCCTTCATGATACCAGTGATTAGCGGGGACTTAAACAGATCATAAATGTCTTTGTTACTTCTTCTTTTCCACTCTCCACTTTGTGTATCCCTAATGGGTCCAAAGATGCGTCTTAAAATTTTGTTCTCAAAGGTTTGTAACAAGGCTTCATCTCCTTTCGTTGTACTCCAGGTTTCAGAGCCATACAGCACAACTGGTCTGATCAGTGTTTTGTATATTGTGATTTTGGTGTTACGAGATAGCGCCTTTGATTTTAGTAGATGTTGTAGTGCATAGTATATCTTATTTCCAGAGTTGATTCTAGTTTGTATTTCTTCCCTTATGATGTTGGAGCAGTTGAAGATCGTACCCAGGTATTTGTATGTTTCCGTTCTTTTAATAGTCATATTATCTATTTGTATGTGGCCAGAGTTTCTAGCCATTCCGTCTCTTGAAATTACCATATATTCTGTCTTATCTTGGTTGATAACCAGCCCCATCTGTTGGGCTTTTTCCTTTAAGTGAGTCAATATTTCCAATGTCTTTTGTTCACTTTGCCCTATAATATCTATATCATCTGCATAACCAAGCAGCTTGGATGTTCCTCCAATATCACATTCCTCCTTTACCTTCCTTACAACTTTCTCTAGAGCCAGATTGAAGAGTAGCGGCGATAGTGCATCACCCTGTTTCAAGCCAGATGTTATTTGGAAGGGGTCTGATTTCCTGCCTTTATATGTTACTATATTATAAGTATCTTCCATGCATAGTCTGGTCATGTTGATTAACTTCCTTGGTATTCCAAATTCCTGCATAGCATTCCATAGACTATTCCTATGGACACTATCATAAGCCTTTTTAAAATCCACAAAAATGTTATGGAGATCTCTTTTATATTCCCAATGTTTCTCGGCTATTTGTCGTAAGATAAATATCTGATCTATTGTTGATCTGTTTTGTCTAAAACCCGCCTGGTAGTCACCTAATATGTCTTCTGAATATGGTTTTAGTCTATTTAGTAATACTGCGGATAGTATCTTATCGCTTGTGGACAGTAGTGATATTCCTCTATAATTTCCACATTGGAACTTGTCTCCTTTCTTAAAGATAGGTATCAATAATGACTCTTTCCAGTCATGGGGTAATTCTTCTGTCCTCCAGATTTTTATTATTAGTTCGTATAGCTTTAGATGTAATGCATGGCCACCTGCCTTTATAAATTCAGCAGCAATTCCATCAGTCCCAGTTGCCTTATTGTTTTTAAGTCGTGTGATTACATATAGGATGTCTTCAAATGTAGGTTCTTCAATTTGTGGTTCGCATGTTAGAACCTCTTCCTGTGAGAAAATGTTACTTGGAGCTTCACAATTTAGTAATTCAATAAAATATTCTTTCCATGTGTTGCACATTTCCTCATTGGTATTTATCATATTCCCATTTTTGTCTTTTAAACCATATGTGTTTTGTTGGTGCCCTCGTTTCATTGACTTCAGTTCTTTAAAAAATTTTCTGGATTCATTTTTCTGGTGATTAGTTTCCATATCTTTGATTATATTACTCATATATTCTCGCTTCTGCTGTCTGACTATTTTTGTAGCCTCTTTACATTCATTTCTATAATGCTCTTCCTTTTGGATATTATTGATGTCATTTAACCATACATGTCTGGCATTCTTCTTCCTAATGACTGCTTCTTCACATTTTTGATTGAACCATCTGTTCTTTCTATGCGTGGTTAACACACCGAGACATTCTTCTGCGGTAGACTGAATTGTATTGATGTTCAACCAAGTTTGGTCAATGCTTTCCTCCAAATGGTTTTGCAGAGTTTCAAGTTTACATTTTATTTCATCTGTAAATTTCTCTTTGACTGTAATGTCTTGCAGTTTTTCTCTGTTATATGTTGGGTGTAATCTTTGTAATTTAGTATAGAAAGCTCTCTTAAGTTTTATTTTAAATTTTGCTCCAACGAGGAAGTGGTCACTGTGGCACTCAGCTCCTCTATAACTTCTGACTTGCTGTATGTTTGATGCATTTCTGTTGTTAATTAAAATGTGATCTATTTGATTATAGGTTCTCTTGTCACATGATTTCCAAGTTTGTTTGTGTATATCCTTTCTTTGTAGTCTGGTACTGCTAACCTGCAGTCCTTTGGCTTCTGCCAGGTTGATGACTCTCCATCCATTATCATTTGAAGTTGTATGTAGGCTTTCCATACCGGCCACTTTTTTATTAGATTGCTCTCTACCTATTTTTGCATTGAAGTCTCCCAGCACAATCAGGATGTCCTGTTTGGGGGTTTCTTCTATGACATCGAGGCTCATGTATTTGTTTCGTAACAAAGAAAGGTTTTTACAAAGGTGGGGATGTTAACCCCACGCTTCAACCCCCAACCTGGAGGACCAGGGTGTTTCTCTTTGTCTGTTCTCTACCCTTTGACCTGTCCGGCTTGGGAGGCCCTGCTGGTAGCTACGCTACCGCCGGCATAGCTCTCAGGGTCATTGAGAAACTCAAGCTCCCCCACCACGACAAGGTGGAAACACCATCGGGGGAGAGAAGATAAATAAATAGCTTTTCTAATTTCTTGGTTAAATGGTTTCTCACAGTTGTTATCCAGCTTCATTTCTTATTTGAGTCTGATCTATTTTGAAATTCCTCAAATTATTTAAATAGAATCCTATATGGTTGTTGGAATAGAAACATGGCATAGCAGAATGAATAAAAGTGCTCTCTCGTTCAACCCCTGTACGATCAGTTGGAATAAAATGTTCACTTCTCATCCTTGACTTGTCTTCTTTTAACTCAGTGATCCATAGAGTATATATTATGTTGTTTCTCTAGACCAGAAGGTTTGCCTAGATATGTTGTATTTTGGGCAGGCTTGGAGTATGTGGTCTGCTGTCTGGAGCACCAATCCACATGTGCACATGGCTGATTTGCCAATCTTGAATTGTGTATACATGTGGTTGCATAATCAGACAGATCTACGCAACAAGAAAATAGAACAGACAGATCTACCCAACAAGAAAATAGAACAGACAGATCTACCCAAACAAAGACTCAGTATTGTAAAAGATTGTTTATTAAGACAAATAAGTTTGAGGAGAATGAAATATTTGTGGAGTGTCAAGAGACATGGCTATCTGAACAAGATCATTATGGAGGGAAGCATGCCGGGGAAGTGGAGAAGACCACATTGTAGATAGGCTCAAGATGTGATAAATAATTTAAGGATGTTAGCATAAGACATCTGGCTTATGATAGAAAGACATTTCAAATTTATAGGGGGAAAGTTATGCATACCCCAAGCCACTGGATGACGAGGAACTTCACTGGATGACGTAGAACAAGAACAATAAACAATCCAGGCTGTGGGTTTGACATTTATCATGATAAACAGATACATCATTGAAGCCACACACAGACTCGCTGGCCTGTCACAGCTTCATGTTGGTACTCTCCTGTCATGTTCTTGACAACATACTGCTCCTGGTCACAACATACATAGCATAAATATTCATTCATTCAGTAGCATGTCCCTTGTGGAACCTCGCTGCCATAATAACCTTCCAGAAAATCTCTCGATCATGAGCAAGATATCCCGCGTCCGTTTCACCCATCTGGTGATCATCCATCACATCCTGCACCCATCTTATCTTTGGCCTTCCTCTTCCTCTCTTCCCATGCATTTTTTTTGTTTGTTCACATATCCTTTCTAGGACATTGCTGTCAACATCAGCATCTTTCAGCTGATTGTTGATTTCTTGGCAAGATTACGCTCAGCAGTTTGCCATTGCTTTCTGAGCGGCCGGCTCACATAACCCGTAAGCTACCGACGCGGCGCGAACCGCTACCGATTTTCGCCATCGTCACGTTACTCACGAGAGTATATGGGATTACGGAGAAAGTCGCTAAACCATAGGCCAAGGAAACCGGCATTTGAATAGTAATCACAATATATATTAGGGGCGTTCATTTGAAACCCGTTCCAATGGCTTTATTACAAAAGCATAAAGGAAACATTAACAGGTATGGTAGAATTAAACATAGCATTCATTTTGAATGAATTATGCACCATGGGTTGGTCAGAAGAAGTCGCCGTAGGCATTCAGGCAAGCATCCCATTGCTTGAGGATGTGTGGGTTAGGATGTGTATGTGGGTGGGTGGGTGGGGTTTGGGTTGGGGGAACAGGTGAGGGCGGTGTGTGTGGATGGGAGATGTGCGGGAGGGGGATGGGTCGGTTGGTGGTGTATGTATGTATCCCTGGGTGTGTGTGGGTAGGTGGGAGATGGGCCTCATAACATGGTAATTTGCCTTGTTTATGTTTACAACATTCATTTCACAATGTGTATTTTTCTTCCTATGTGAATGTATCATGCTCTTGATGAACGAAAGAATTTGTGACCCTTTTAAAATAAAGTTGATTTTATTTAGGTAGGCGGCGAATGCCGTCCAAAAAAAAAAAAAAAAAGGATTGTGGTTGCTCACTGAACCAAGTGTTTACCACGTTTATTACGACTGCATCTGTGTGAAATCGTTGCCCCTTGAGAGATGTTTTTAGAGGTCCGAATAAATGAAAGTCACAGGGTGAAAAATCAGGTCTATAGGCTGGGTGTTGCAGAATTGTTTGGCTTTTCGTGATCCAGCATGCTTCCATAGCATGCTCTCTCTCTCTCTCTCTCTCTCTCTCTCTCTCTCTCTCTCTCTCTCTCTCTCTCTCTCTCTCTCTCTCTCTCTCTCTCTCTCTCTCTCGCTGCTCTCCACTGTGAACACACCTTCCGATATTGCAGTTTCTTACGAACAACCTTTTGAATTGTCCCAATTGACACATCAAATTCTTTCGCTGGCGAACATATGCTTTGTCAACGGTTCTCTGTACTGCTGCATCAATTTTGGCGATGTTTTTTTCTTTTTCTGTTGCAACAAAATGCGCTTGAACCGGCCGTCGAAGATCTGTCGTGAACTGGCGTCCTTTCTGAAACATTCGTGCCCAGTCTGTCACTGTTGCCTTCTACACACATTTGTTACCGGACGCCGCCTGCATTCTTCGATAAATGTCCACTGGTCGACATCCTTCAAATGAAAGAAATTGAAGCACCGCTCTTTGAGCTTCTTTGGACGGGTTTTGGATCAACCCAGCCATTTTCTAAACGGTCAAAAACAGAACCTATGCATCATGGGACGATAAGCACGTGCTCTTTTCTTCATTGGTTAGTACTTATCACATAACTATGACATGATCATATTCAACATACGCAATTACTCGCGGTTCGGCACGAACGGATTTCAAATGAACGCCCCTTATATTTATATATACGAAGACTATTCTAAAATCAACCTCCGATTCATTAATTCATTCATTCAGTAGCATGTCCTTTGCAGAACCTCGCACCCATACCTTCCGGAAAATCTCTCGATCATAAGCAAGATGTCCCACATCCGAAACACCCACCTGGAGATCATTTGCCACATCCTGCACCCATCTTCTCTTTGGCCTTCCTCTTCCTTTCTTCCCAGCCATATAACTCTCCATTATTGTTCTCTCCAAACCGCTTGCCATAGCGACATCGGTCGTTGCTTACATCATTCAGTAGTCTTTTCACTCAATACACATCAACCTACAGTCGCATTTGGTCAGTGGTTCACGAATCGTCAATGAATAAACATGGACACTGTTATTGCCTTTTCCGCCAGTTGTGAAATTTGTGGTGTAATTCGTTTTCTTCAAGCAGAAGGTCAAAATGCGGCGAGATTCATACTAGACGAGTACGGTGATAACGTTATGGTGTTTGTTTGTTTTTAAAGTTTTTGCGCTCGCTCGCTTTGAACTCAAGCGTAGTCCATACACACTTTTTATTGTTGTTATGGACTGAATTTTGCATGTGGATTAGCTTTCCCTTTTAAATGTGTCCCTCGCCATCAGGTTGGCCCACTCCGACTTCAGAGGTACCGTTGTGAGGGATTGGTGCAGGAAATTCAAAGATGGGCGTAATCATATGCATGATAGGGTGACAAGGACGCCATTAATGTGTGACAGATGAGCTCCTTCAAACAGTCGACCAAGTCGTAGACCTTTCTACGGAATTTGCACACATTTCTGGGGCTAGTGTTTTTCGAATTGTCATAGGGAGGTTAGCTTACCACAAATTCTGTTCACAGTGTGTACCAAAGCAGCTGGCTGACGTTCAGAAGGCGTTTGATGTTCCTTCTAGGCTACTGGGAAGAGAGCGATGCATTTCTCGACAGATTAGTGACTGGGAACGAGACATGGGTTCACTTCGTGAATGCAGAGACGAAGGAACAGTCAAAACTGTTGATGCATACGTATGCTCTAAACAAGCTAACAAAATTCAAGCAAACATTTTCGCAACGAAATATGATGGTTACAGTGTTCTGGGACCGGAAGGGCATTATGTTGACGGAATTCATGACACTAGGGACCACAATAATGTCAGAAGTTTATTGTACAACACTGAAGAAGCTTCCTTGGGCGATCAACAACAGAAGGTGCGGAATGCTTACAAGTGGCGTCATTGTGCTGCACGACAACGTGCAGCCCCACACTGTTGATCAAAAAAAAAAAAAAAAAAGGCTTTACTTGAGCAGTTAAGTGGGGAATTTTCACCTCCCTCTCCCTTTACAACTTGGACTAGGCACCAAGCGATTGTCATCTCTTCGGCAAGATGCAAGTCTGACTGGCTACCCAGCGCTTCGACACCGCCGAGGAGTTCATGGATGGAGTCAACAATTGGCTAAGTACCCCGGCGGCACCGTTCCTTGACGAGGGGTTCCGCTAGACTGGCTGCTGTTAAGGCCGAGGCAGAAGAAATGCTGTCAAAAATCGAAAGAAAAGACAGAAGAAAC
Organism: Cepaea hortensis; assembly: GCA_963921405.1. Taxonomy (NCBI): domain Eukaryota; kingdom Metazoa; phylum Mollusca; class Gastropoda; order Stylommatophora; family Helicidae; genus Cepaea; species Cepaea hortensis. The sequence continues at coordinate 521,465,948 of OY992876.1, forward strand.
TCTCCAACAGATAATTGAACTTCTCAACACCGGTACTCCTGAACCAGAAGATGCAAAGCCCTAGACAGAAGAAGAAGCAACAGATGAAGAAGTAGAAATAGATGAAAACGGCTACCAAACTGAAGCCGCATAGGCTAAGACTTCGCGCTCCACCAAAAACGAAACACCAAGCCGCCAACCATATATGCAATCAAAGAAGACCGAGAAGATTCGAAGACAGCCCAAGACGGGGAAAGAGGTGGAACACCAAGAGAGACGACAACTGGTAAATCTCCCTGAAGGAAACAGCACCATATGACGGTGGGAAGGGTACACAATTACTCCAGGCCTCAACAAGTGCGCGACTCTGTCCAGGCATGAAAAACCTCATCAAGAAAGCAACGAACACAGTCAACCCATCAGAAGTCGGGAAGCTGACAACAAGCAGCCCAATCTACGAAAGAAAAACTACAAGTTACACAATAGAATCCCCAATTATAGCCAAGTCGAAAAATGGAAGGCTGAAATGGGGTATTGGTATCAAAAATTGGAATTAGAATTGGAACAACAAGTTCCCGAATTTAAGTAACGACTATGTAGAAAAAGAATGCAGTGATGTACGTAACTTTTATATGTATTTAGATGTGACTGTCAATTTGTTTAAATGGTTTGTTGCCAATCGGTGTTTTGGAATAGACCTCGTATATCCATTGACAAGCTCAGACCTTGTGTCTGTCACTTCTCATTCAAAATATCACGATTTTACAGGCTTGTCATGAAATATGAATGAGCCGTGTTGGTCAAGAATGTGATCGTCGTAGATTTGATATCAAGGAACGACCCACTGTTCACACGTATTCAACTTGTAAATCACATTGTCGTGGTACATTCACACTTTAAAAACACACAGAGATACTTAATTTTAAGCAGTTTGTTTGGGAATTTCATTTTGTGCGATACCATCAGCTGTTTTTTTATTTTAAATGTTAAATTGTGTGAGACATATTTTATGGCGCTATTGAGTTGGCATCCTGATTGCTGTGGTGCGCCTCCTGGCTGGTTGTTTCTGTCTTCAGCATCTTTATTTTGTTAGAGTATACTGTGGTCTTATTCGAGTTTAGATGTGTATCTATGGACACACGTGTCTGCGCATGAACCTACCACTGCGCCATCAGCTGCCAACCTGGTAAAGAAGGGTAAAGCCACCGACCCGTCGTGTCCCCTCTGGAAAGAGAAAGTCCAGACAGCGAAGCTTGTGCTGTCTTCATGCAAAGCAGTCCTTTGCCAGGGCCGATTCACATGGCGCCACAATAAAGTGCATACTGAGCTGGCTGGCATACTGGGTGAAGACATGATGAGGGCGAACAGATGTACCAGGGCCGGGCCCAAACATTCTAGGATGGAGGGCCACATCTGACGACCAGAAAAATCCCCCTGTCGTGGTAGCTCAGAGGTGAAGTTTTCATCACTAGGTAAGAGCAACCTTGTTTTACGATGCCAGATACTCGCCATCGCCCCCTATCCTGTAAATTAAAACAATTCCCCCCAGATGAAGACCAGGAGTTTGACGTTTGCTGCTAGGAGTGATGAATGCACAAGCCATAATAGGGGTAATATTCAAGGCTGGACGCTCACTCCAACTCTCCACCCTGGACTGTAACACGAATTTGGAACCAATGTGTGAACGAAAAAGTCTACGGGGTTGTTTGAGATGTGTTTTTTTTTTTTTTTTTAAATAGAAGAATGCTGAAAATTCCTTGGAGAACCAAAACAGACAATCTGGAAATTTCGAGGGAAGCTAAGTCACAAGACAACTTATCACATACAAAGAAATAGGCAGTCTTATTCCTGGAATCTAATTAGCAGGCGTAGCTCTGGATGAGAACGATTACATTCGACCGTTGAAAGTCAATCCAAGTTTTGTATTAACCTCGGCAGCAGGGTTGCCATTCTAGATATTTTATATCCAGATCTAGAGGGTTTTGCCGGCGTCTGGATACCGTTTTCTGACGTTTGGATGCTGGATACAATTCTAGATATTTGTCATCAAGCGATGCTACAGGCATTATGGGATAAACTTCTCTCGCACCACACAAAAAGATTTGTCAGTCGTACGAGAGGAATTGATTACACATTTTATTGCCACTGGCTCTTTACATTACATAAATGCACAAAACTGTCTCTAATGCATCACACATGAATACACAGAATTTCCTATCACTAGTCGTCCCTAGCCCTACTGCTAAATCTATCTACTCATCTAAAGAAATACGCATCGACGCTAAGCGATGTGTTCCCTACGAAGTCTGTCCCCCGTCTGACGATTCTCCGCGTGCTGATTACACAGTACGCGGAAGGACCTCGTGCGTACTTCGGCTTTTGCGTGCTACATCATTCAACACGCTTAGAGTAGTAGTCTACTCTTGAGTTCTATTCTAGTGCTTGGTGTCCATCATGTTGGCGTGATTACACCGTGACCAGAGTGCTTACTCTCTGGTTGACACTCCCGTGTCTTATGAGAGAACTGTTTACAGTTCCCCTCCCTATCTACTTCCTACACCTACCCTGCCCTCATGTTGGGGCACTGGGTTACCTCTAATCTACTTGAGGTAGACCACTCATTCAGGGTGGTCTTCCCTCCTATCTATTTGAGTCTTTGACACACACCCTCCCCTCCTGTGTTGCGTTACAAACTTTGACTCCTGGTTGTGACGCAAGAGGTTTCTAAAAATTAGTGTATCTAATTTTTTGTCAAAGACTACTGATAACTTGGTTCTGGGTAACTCACTAGACCTCTACTGACTATTGTCACAATGTAGTATTACTTTACTTGGCTACTGGTGATCGCCACAAACTTGTCTGGTTGGCGTGAGCCCTCTTCTCAATCGCAATATTATATTTATTAGAGGTTTGTCTGAACCGGACCATTGTCTTATAAGACCTGCCCTCAAATAGTAAATTAACTTACTACCCATACAAAGTTGATTTTCTTAGGATCAACACACGAATTGCTTCATGTCCCCCATATAATATTAAACAACCCTTGCACAAGTTGTGTGCGACAGGCTTTACCTATCTCGCTTCCGCGTGTAAAGTTATCTTTCACTGTTAATTTAGTGTTTCGCTGTCTATTGTGTCCCCTGACCCGGAGTTATCTCCCTTGTTCTAAAAATTGTATGCACTTTACATGTTTGTTTTTCTGATTGTTTGCGTGTTTGGATGTAACTAATATTATAATTTACCTTCTAACATGTGTGTCTGTCTATAAGTTGTATGTAAGTTAGTTTTCAAGTGCCATAATTCGGTTAAATGTGGCCACAAACAAGTGTATACCACTAATTCGTGACAACGTTTCCGTCTTATGATACTTAAAATACTTTTTCTAAGGTCTACACTAAACTACACACAACACATTCGAGACAGTATATCTCAACATTGAAAGCAAACGCTTGACGCAGACAAATAATAAAAAGTCGCGTTGAGCGGCAGAAAAAATCCGCTGGTTGTCCTAACTCTCCATTGTATATTTTCCATTTTCTCTTACTTTCACACTTCTGTCACACATCTTTTATCCTCCCAGTTATTTAAAAACCTTGAAGTGACTCTGTACAAGTTTGGCTCAGTTTGAAAAGGGTTGAGCTTAATGACTGTGCGTAACTTACTGCACTAGTCATGTATTTACAAAATATTCACATGGATGAAATAGGGTTGATAGTTTGTATCCTTATAATACTAAACACTACATTCTTCTGAAATACTAATACTAATTCTATACCTATATCTATTCTAATTTGTTGCACAAAATTAACCTAATTTAAGGGAAGTATTCTAACTAACTAAAAAAATGAAAACGATGTGCGATGAGTTATGTACCTTTCTGAAATGAGTAATGTGAAATGTAACAAAATTATAAATAATGGGTTACTATTTAAAAAAAATGTTTTAATGTCTACATGAAAAAATATGATTAATAATTAATAATACATGGTGAAATGTATAATACTTTTATCCTATAAGGTATAAACTACTTTCAATTCTAAATGATGAGGTTGTTAAAGTGTTTATCACGATGGAATGAAATAATGTGAAATGAAATGTACTAACTGGTACTGTTCCTATCTTAACTTTTTATCCTCGTCCTTAATTAGCTATTATTAAATTTAAAGTACTATCCTAAGTAAGTGGGTAAATTAGTGATTTATCTAAACTAAAAAAAAATCTATTATATTCCCTAAATCTATTCTAAATCTATATTAAAGTAACTAATCTACCTATAATTTATCACTATATTAAAAATGTTATAATACATATCACAATAAATAAATGTATATACATGGTATTTAACTACCTCAGGTTAGTGGTTGCCATAACGTTCAGACATTGCTTTCGTTGGCCCAGTTCATAGATACACAATTGTCCTGGGTATATTAAATACACTACACAGTCATACTTGTGTCTTATGGGTATTCTTCCACTCGTAGAGTCTGCTGGTGTCGTAGACATGTATATTCGTGTCTGTTATTTATGCATTGTTGTGACACTGTTCTTCCATGATTAACACAGGTGATTCACCGGAACACAAATGGAGCATAGTAAGTAATGAGCTGTCTATGTACACACGGTGATTCACTTGTTCTTGAAGCACAGTTCTTATTCTGCTGTCTACGCACATGGTGGTTCACTGTTCTTAGCACACCGTCTTGATCATGATGTCTATGTATTACATAGGATATTTTACACAGGATAATCTAAGTGTACTAAATTATCTCATCTTACACTACATTTTCATGTGGCGTATCAGGTATTTCTACCTCAGATGGTCGACTAAGGGTATCAGCAAGAATGTTGTCCCTACCCTTAATATGCTCTATACTAAAAGTATAATTTTGTAATATTAACGACCACCTGTAGATGCGGTCATTGCGATGCACCCCACTTTGTATGACCGTGATTGGAGAGTTGTCGGTCTGTACTACGAAGTGATTACCCGCTAGAAATCGATGTAACTTCCTTACTGAATAGATGACACTTAGGGCTTCCAACTCTGATATGGAATATCTGGACTCAGCAGGTGTGATCTTGCGGCTTACGTAGCAAATTGGATGGAAGATGCCATCGTAGAACTGGCCTAGTACTGCAGCGATGGAAATCCTGCTGGCATCTGTCCTAAGATAATAAACGAGCCTAGGATTAGGCAAACGCAGGATTGGTACATTACTAAATAGGAGTTTCAATTTTGACAATGCAGAAATTAATAATGCATCTTTGACATCTAATTTTACTGATGCTTTCAACACATTTGAAAATACACTTGTGATTTCAGCTAAGTTCGGTATGAACTTACTATAATAATTTACTAAACCCAAAAGGCCCCTGACCTGCTTCTTTGTTGTAGGCATGGTCAGGTTCATAATTTTAGTAACAATTCTATTGTCAGTTTTTAGTTGTCCTTGTGAAATGACATGACCCCAAAAATCAATTTCTTGTAGGCCCAGTTCAACTTTGCTCGGTTTGACAGTGAGACCGAAGAGTCGCAACCTATTGAAGACATGTCTTAGTTTCAGTAAGTGTGTTGTCCAGTCGTCTGTATGGACACAAATATCATCTATATATGTCACCGTATTCGTCACTCCATGTAGTAAATCTCTACTTAGGCGTACGAAAGTGGCAGGAGCGTTACGAAGTCCGAAAGGAAGAAACCGCCACTCGTAAAGACCTAAAGGTGTTGAGAATGCAGTAAGATGGATGGATGGAGTCTGCATAGGGACCTGCCAATATCCCTTAGTAAGGTCTAATTTAGAGAAGATTTTGGAGGTGGACATATCAAGGATAAGATCTTCGCAGGAAGGAATTGGTTCTGCGTCGATCTTAGTGACATTTTTGAGTTTTCTATAGTCCACACAGAGACGAATTGTGGAGTCTTTTTTCTTGACCAAGACGATTGGAAAGGAGTACTCAGATGTAGATTTCTGGATGATTCTACTAGCTTCTAAATTAAGAATTTCCTTATTTAGACTTTCTCTGTAGCTAAGTGGGATAGAGTACGGCCTGCATTTGATAGGCTTAGAGTCCGAAAGAAGGATGGAGTGCTCGATCCTGTCCGTCCTACCTGGAATGTCGGAAAATATTTCCTTATATTCCGTCACTAATTCTATTGTCTGTCGTCGTTGTTCTTCTGTTAGTCCCGGTTCTAACCGTATACAATCTAATGTTGCAGTCTTGTCTACAATTGGAACAGGTAGTTCCATCCCGTCGTCGTCTACCTGATTCAGTACGGTTGTGGTGCTAAGTGCGTTTTCTGTATGCTCACTAGGTGTATGCATATTGTCGGCTTTGCCAGTCTCGCTAACTAGTGTAGTTGCGTTATGTATGTCTGTCGTCTCATCATTAGGTGTGGGTGCATTGTGTTCGTCTGTCTCTAGTTCTGTCTCTTGTCGTGAAAAGTAGGGTTTCAACATGTTGATATGAAATATCTTTAAGTGTCCGTTTATCGATATTTCATAATCGACATCTGAAATTTTTCGTACCACTTTGAATGGCCCTTGCCATGAGGTCAATAATAAATTCCGTTTGTCTGGGAGTAAAAGCAGTATGTCTTGATCTGGTTCAAGATTAATAGTCCTCGCACCTCTATTTGCGTATTGGCGGTAGATTTGACCCTTCCTCTCCAAAGCTGCCTTGGCTATGATACACGATCTCATAATTTTATCTCGTGTTTCTGTTACCATCTCATAAGGTGTTTTAGGGGTTGGAATTTCAATCGCATTAGTTACTAAATGATGGTAAATTGTTAGGGGTCCACGTGGGTTAGCCCCGTATACTAATTCAAACGGTGAGAAACCCGTGCTTGAATGGCGAATCTCCCGATAGGCGAACAGCACTGTTGGCAACAGTGTATCCCAATCAGCTGGGTTTTCTGCTGTCACATTAGCCAGCATCCTATTTTTGCTGTACCAAGCCATCTATTCAGCACGCTTTGGACATTCGAGACATAATCGATGAAGGTCTCACTTGGTTTTGGTTTTAAGTTAGAAAACTGCACTTGATACCCAGGGGCATCAAGTAAAAAATGTTGCATTATCCTATCATGAATGTACTGATAGTTAGATCTAAGATCAGTTGGTATTGATTAAATAACTTTAAGGGGCTCCCCACTGAGGTTTTTCATGTAGATCATGGCCCACATATCGATTGGTACTTGATGGTATTTAAGCTGATATTCGACATTTTCTGTCCAAGCTGATATGGAATCTTCTTTACAGAATGGCTTAATAATATGTTTGTATTTATTAAGTTTATTTTCTTCTTGCTGACTCTTTAGTTTTGTAGCGGAGATCTCTGAGTGTGAATCTACTTCCATACCTTTCATCTTTAACTGTGTGTCTGATTCAATCTGTATTTGTTTTTCTTTCACTCTTGCCATTTCATCTATCTCTCTTTGCTTCAACTCTCTCTCCTGATCTAATTGTTTTTGCTTTAATTCTCTCTCCTGATCTAATTGTTTTTGCTTTAATTCTCTCTCCTGATCTAATTGTTTTTGCTTTAATTCTAATTCTTTTTGTTTAATCTCCTTATCTTGTTCTAACTGTTTCTGTTTTGTTTCTAATTCCATTTGTTTTGTTATCTCAGCTAGTTCTACAATCTCCTTCTGGTGTTGTCTTTCTCGTGCACGTTCATCTCTCTCAGCATCTTTTGCTTCTCTAAATTTTTGATCAGCATATTGCTCTAATTCCTTTCCGGTGTGTTCTAATTCCTTGCCTGCTTGTATGAAATCAGCTAAAGTTGACATGTTGTTGGATAATTAGCTAGAGTTGATAGGTACTCAAATATTTACTCAGGTATATTAGCTGTGTTGAGTTTTTAAATGCCTGTGTACAAAAAATATTATCCGATTACACCCTGAAAAAGAGATGCATTATTAATTATATTGCATTCAAAATAATTTGGGTATACTCATCTCAGCGATCCAGAACAATCAGGTACATTCGTTTGGCACCTCAGGTACAATCGTTTGGCACCTCAGGTACAATCGTTTGGCACCTTGACATACACCTTGCGTTACTCTTATACACCGCTCTTGTTATACCTGGTTTACAAGAGCATCAATAATTAACTATTTGTAAACGACATATGACTTTAGACATTTGTTTGACATTTACAATCACATGCCCCCGGACAACACAATGTGGTATAGTTAATAGTAAATGTCACTGTCCTGTCTTCGTTCTAATGTCTTCTGCGTTCCCTAACTATTGCTGTTTAGTTTGTGAAAGTGCTGTGCAGACGGACTCTTATTTGCATAAAGAAAGTAGTGCCATCGTGACGGTAGAAAATGGAAAAAGTCTACAAATAAATAAATAAACGCTTTGAAATAAATATCAAGGTAATAATACTGTTCAAATAAATAAATATATTTAATAAATAGCTTGTATAACCAAATAATATTCAATATAAGCCAAAGATTCAGGCGAGCAGCCGCTTGGCGATTCGTAAACAATCTGTCGCTGATTGCAAATGGCGTAGGGCAGCTGTTTGTCAACCGCGATACGTCACAGGCGCAGCGCTATTTTTAGATTGGAAAAATCGATATTGTCGCCGGCTCATTTCTTGTGTATTGCTCCGCCGTGAATCATGTTTGATAAATACTCATAAATAAATCACTAATTGTAGAAATAAATGATACAAAACTATAATAATAATACTTACAGATCAGAAGAAAACATGTTCATAAAGCACAAACATTTCAATAAGCATAAATAAATGTTAATCGGTCACGATGGGCACAGCTCGCAACGTGTTCTAGTCTGCACACGCCATTTTACACTAACACAAATTAAACCCTGTGATAAACTGACAGTAATACTATTCTAGAGCCGTGGGTGAGTGTTTTAGCTTGAACAATTGTCCAAGCTACACTTCTGACACCACTTTTATCCTAGCCTGTCATCAAGCGATGCTACAGGCATTATGGGATAAACTTCTCTCGCACCACACAAAAAGATTTGTCAGTCGTACGAGAGGAATTGATTACACATTTTATTGCCACTGGCTCTTTACATTACATAAATGCACAAAACTGTCTCTAATGCATCACACATGAATACACAGAATTTCCTATCACTAGTCGTCCCTAGCCCTACTGCTAAATCTATCTACTCATCTAAAGAAATACGCATCGACGCTAAGCGATGTGTTCCCTACGAAGTCTGTCCCCCGTCTGACGATTCTCCGCGTGCTGATTGCACAGTACGCGGAAGGACCTCGTGCGTACTTCGGCTTTTGCGTGCTACATCATTCAACACGCTTAGAGTAGTAGTCTACTCTTGAGTTCTATTCTAGTGCTTGGTGTCCATCATGTTGGCGTGATTACACCGTGACCAGAGTGCTTACTCTCTGGTTGACACTGCCGTGTCTCATGAGAGAACTGTTTACAGTTCCCCTCCCTATCTACTTCCTACACCTACCCTGCCCTCATGTTGGGGCACTGGGTTACCTCTAATCTACTTGAGGTAGACCACTCATTCAGGGTGGTCTTCCCTCCTATCTATTTGAGTCTTTGACAATATTCTTCATTTTTTTCTTTCGGTGTCGTTTACCCATTGTTTGTTTGGTCTGGGCGCGCGTAAATTATGGTAACTGCCATTATCATGATTATTTAAACTTTGAACTGACTTGGGTCAACGCTGATCAATCTGTCAGCCCTGGGGGTCCCGGTAATGAGTAAAAGGGCGCATAAATTATAATAACATTATTAAAACTGTAAACTCACCGTGTTGCGAATTATTGCTGTGATGCCGACTTTGTGATTCTTTTTCATGTTATTTTTGTATAATTGCCTACCTTCATATGTGTCTTCCACTTTGAACAAATCTTTCAAGATGCCAAAAGTAAAGCAATATGAACAAAAATTTCGGAAAGAGTGGCTGCAGGATGACATAATTAAAGATTGGGTGATGTCACTTCATGGAGATAAGACTAAAGCTCGTAGTCGTTGTAAGTACTGCAAGTGCGAAATTAAAGCGAAAATACAAGACTTGAAGACACATGCAGAGACTAAAAAAACATAAAAATGCAGTGCCATTTAGGGATATGTCACCGTTGACATTTGTTTTCAGAACTACACAGAGTAAAAGTTGAAGGATCTGTCGCAATGTTTTTAAGTTGTCATTGTGCAGTCGTAAACTGTGACCATTTGATTGATTTGTTTAAATACATTATTTCTGACAGTAAAGTACTAAAGGACGTGAAAATGCATCGCAGCAACTGTACAAATATGATCAGAAGTACTTTTTTTTCTCACTTTGAAGAAGATTTGATAAGTGATATTTCTACAAATAAATATAGTTTATTATTAGACAAATCGAATGAATCAAAATGTTGATAAAGTTAAATTACTTGACGATCTCACTTTGCTATTTCACTCAATTGGTAAAAGACTTATATTGCCAACTTCTAAAGCTGACTTGTTCATTTGCACTATAGAGAGCTGTTTGGCTTCCAAGACATACCGGGGATACCAAATCGAATCAAAAATTGATTGTTTAAAAACAAAAGGACTGTTAATAGAAAATGAAGAGAACAACTTAAGAAAGCGTTGTCAAGATTTTCTTCTCTCATTATTCAAGCAATTGAAACAGAGACTTTCTGAAAATTTAGATGTATTGAAAAATATTTCACTCTTTTCTGTTAACAACATACTTCAGCCAGTAAAGGACATATCAAAATATTGTCAAATTATGAAATTTTTAGGGGCTACTGATAATAGTGTGGCGGAAGCAGAATATCAGTTAACCAAAATAAATTTGGTTGACTGGAGAAACAAAACAGAAACTGAAGCTTTTTGGAGTGAAGTAAGACAGATTAAAGATGCCTCGGGCAATAGTCCATTCTGTGAGCTCTTTGAATGTGCGATGTCTGCCATGATACTACCCCATTCAAATGCTGATGTGGAAAGAGTTTTCAGTATTATGAATTATACAAAATGTAAACTAAGAAACAGTATGAAACTTGACCTCTTAATGTTATCTTGACAATAAGATTTGGCCTGATGAGAGCAGGAGAATGATGTTCAACTTATCAGCTCCCTGATCGTGTATTAAAAGAAATTGGAACAGCTAAAGCATACCAGAGTCATTTTGAATCTGAAGCTTCAACTTCATCATCCTAGCTAAGTGCATCTTGTGAGACAGACATCAGTGAAGATGAGGACATGATTCCTAGGGTAAGTCACATCAATTTTTTTTATGTTGCATATCCCTTACAGGACGTTGCAGTCAACATCAGCATTTTTCAGCTGCTATTGATGTACTACTAGGAAAGATTATGCTCAGTAGTTTGCCATTACATTCTGAGCGACCCCGTAAGTTACCAGAACCGCTGCCGGTTCGAGCGCAGCTGTGTTACTCACAAGAATATACGGGGTTACGGCGAAAGCCGTAAACGCCTTCACCAGGGAGACCGGCAGTCACATCAATACATATGTAATTTCTTTCTGTCTCAATCTGGATATTGTTCCTAGATACTTTCCCGCGAAATCTAGATATTTATAGATGTTCTTTGGGCCGTTTCTAGATATTTTTGGTCAAAAAAGTGGCAACCCTGCTCGGCAGTTGTGGCGCGTTGGTGGAGAAAATGGCGTCTTTTTGGTGAGTGTTATGGAATTGTCTTTACAACAACGGTTTCCATTCAGTTTGTTGATAGTCAGTTTATGACTAGAACATTATATTACTATTTATAGTTGATTAACTCTTTCAGGCGGCTACATAACAACAGCCGGTTACATAATTTATTTACGTTTGCTGAATCTAAGTATCAATCAATCAATCAATCTCTTCAAGGCATCTCCCATCAGATGTTATTAACTGTTCCAAGATAACTTTGCAGATTACTTGTTTATTACATTGTGGTATTTCATTCTTCCTAGCGACGACCATAATCTGTGTCTTTTTACATTTTAATTCTAACCCCAGTTGTTCACTGTGTACAACAACTGCATCTACTAATTGTTTCAGATCCTGCTCATTTTCTGCAGTCAATACTGTATCATCTGCATATGCAATGCTATTGATGATTCATCCTCCAATGCCGATTCCATTTACATCTTTCACATCTCTGAAAATATTTTTATTGTAGAGGGAAAAAAAAGATCTGGAGACAATACACAACGCTGCCTAACACCTCTCTTAATAGGCTAATACTGTCCCACTCCATTATCAATTCTTACGGCAGCTTGTTGTTTCCAATATATGTTTTTTATAAGTCTAATGTCTTTCCTACGGTTAGCAAGGTAGGGGTATCCCCTATCAAAGGAGATTAAGACGCCTCCTTTCCTCCATTAGTCTAAGTGACACCCGTGGGCAAGGTGGAGTACCCATTTAGCCCCCCGATCAGGGTTACGTGAAGCCATGGAAGCAGGTGGTGGATGGAGTGTGAGAGCAGCTGACAGATTGTTGTTGGTTATTGTCTGCACTCTGCACGATAGGCAGATGATCTCATCAGTAGAGACAATGGCTATGGCCACTGACTAGTACAGTCACTCCCCAGAAGGAAAGCAACGGCAAACTACCTTCTGCAAAACTTGCCAAGAAACTAATAACAATGATAGAAAACATAATAAGAAAGAGATCTAGTGGCGAGACCCCCAGGCCAGGCAGATCAGATAACACTGGGAAAGAGTGTGACACAGGGACCAGTACTAGTAATCGTGATGATGGAGTTAATCCTGACTGTGTTACCAAGGAAACCCCCTGTCCCCCTCTGTCAGACTAAGAAAAAGAGTGAAAATAGGAACATGGAATTTGAGAAGTCTGTATGAGAGGAAGCTTAAAGTAGTATGTGATGAGATTGAGAGGTTAAATATTAAAATTTTAGGAATTAGTGAACATCGCTGCAGATGCAAGGGACATTTTACAACTGAAAATGGAAGTCTCTTCATTTATTCTGGTAGAGACATCGGAGGCCATAGTGAAGTGGCATTTTGGTTAGGTAAAAAAAAACTGCAAAAGCTTTACTGGGATATAACCCAGTTAGTGATAGATCCTCACTATTAGACTTAAAGGCCGTCCAAAAAACACAACTCTCATACAGATGATTGATTGATTGATTTAGTAACTGATATATATGCACCTATTTCAACAGCAGAGGGGGACGAAATTGAAGATTTTTACAACACACTGCAAGACACATTAAATAAAATTGGTCATAATGATATAGCAATAATAATGGGAGATTTTAATGCAAAAGTAGGTACAGGAAGAGCTGAAAATGAGAGACACGTTTTAGGAAAATTTGGATTGGGAAATAGAAATGATGCAGGTGACAAATTAATGTCTCACTACCCTGATTGCAATGATATATGGTTGCTGAGATGTTCATTTAATAACACAAATTTATACGAGGTTAAGTTAATAAGTAAGTCACAAATGGCTGTAGAAAAATAACTAAGGATAATAACAACTTGAAACCAGTTTATTTTTATAGGTACACTGTCCCTTTATTTCTCAACATAATTCCACCAACGTTGATGTACTTATCCCATCGTTTTATCAGTCCTTCCAAACCGGCTGCATAGAACTGCGTGCTCTGTTTTCTAAACCACGTTTTCACTTCACATTCAGCTTTTGCGTCATTCGCAAAATGTCTCCCGCCAAGGTGGGTTGTCAGTGTTTATACTGACAAATGGTTATCCCGTAAAGCGATGCATAGCTGGGTAGAAAACATTACCAGGGTGAGTCAATAGGTAAGTCACACAGTTCTGTGGGATGGTAGGTCAATGAAAACAAAGCATGCAGTTCTATGCAGCCGGTTTGGGAGGATTGATAAAACGATGGGATAAGTGCATCAATGTTGGTAGAAATTATTTTGAGAAATAAAGGGACAATGTATGTACAAAAATAAACTGGTTTCAAGTTGTTATCGTCTTTAGTTATTTTTCTACAGCCATTTGTGACTTACTTATTAACTTACCCTCATAGTAGCAAGAAGCTAAGTGAGAGAGTTACTAATTATTTATTTGTTCAGGATCACAACACTCAATATCTCCACTTAGAAATGACGTGCAGGTTTCATTGAGGTACCATTGGATTTGGTTTTTCAAAGCCTATGTATATGTGGTGGTAATCGTTAGTAAATACCCAATTTGAAAAGCGTGATCAAAGTAATGCAACATTAACATTTAGAAATTTAGTCTTAAAAAATGATCAGGCTTGATGTCGCCATGAAAATTAATTTTCTCAGTATGATGGGGTCCATGTAGAAAAATGTCTCCAACAGATGCATTGGCAAAAACATAAAGAGAGATTTTAAAAAAATATACTCATCTACAGTATTTTCTAATTTACAGTTAATTCTAAAATGAATTGCCAATGTACTGCCAGTCCGTGCGAAATTGTCTCAGATGGGTCATAGATGGATATGAAAGCAACTTCAAAAATATGTTCCGTCATGTTAAATAATTTAAAAAAAACCATAACAGTATACAGATAAATTATTAATAATCTTTAAACTTCTATTCTCGTTAACTTTAGTAGTTCAAATTGCATGTTTTGAGTGTGAACAGTGTACGAAGAGTCCAATCGATATGCTCATTGTTGCCATTTTGGATGTCAGTTCACAAAGATGAAAAATCTTCACAGAAATATTTTGTGGTTAGCACAATTCGAGCAAATTCCACAATGAAACTTTCCAAATACATGTAAAAGTGGACACAGAGATTGAAAATCCATCTAAAAGTAATACTTTTCTATGAGCAGTACTAAAAACAATAATTACTTTCTGTATGCCAATTAACTGAAATTATTTCAAAGACTAAGGTAATTTCAACCAATCATTATGCACAGAATGTTTGACCTATTCTGCAGAAACTAAGACAGCGTTTGTTACTGTCACATGTTATTTAAATGAATGGATGCTGCCAGATACACACATGGTATTTTCATAGCCATATTTTAGCATTTTGGGTACACAATGGATCCTTCTGTGCAGGCGCAAAATCTATTTTCCGGTTTAGGTTTGTTCACAGTGGTTATGTAAACCCTCTACATTTATGTATGATACATGTTGCATGTCCTTTATGTAAGATATATGTTGCATGCCTTTTATGTATAATACATGTTGCATGTCCTTTGCAGGATGTTGTGATCAACCCCAACCCATAGTTGAGTAACTAGGCAATTTTGTGTTGAGTAGTTTGCCATTCCTTTCTAAATGAGAACTGACTTGTGTGGGGAATGAATACAATACCCCAACATTAGCACACAGGAAGTCCTCAGTACAAGCACAGTATATCCCTGGGCCATGCTAACTTTGTATGATACTGCAGGTACATTCACTGAATAATTATACAGGATACCACTTTCCTTCACAAATATATCACAAACACTGCTCTTAGCACCATCACATTATATTTGTAACATATTTTGACACATATGTCATTGTGACAATACATTCTTCTTCTTTCATTCGCTTGAAATATGTCTATGTCTGCAATGTTGTCTCTTGCATGAATTTAACTGTCTTTTTTAGTTCACTCAGCGGTTCATAGAGTTTATCTTCCACTGTCGTTTCTCTAGACCAGAAGGTTTGCCTAGATATGTTATATTTTGGGCAGTCTTGGAGTATGTGCTCTGCTGTCTGCGATGCCAATCCACATGTGCACATGACTGATTCACCAATCTTGAATTTTGTATACATGTGGTTGCGTAATCTATTGTGTCCTGTTCTGAGGAGCAGAATAATGACTTGTTCTGGTCTGTCCATAACGTGGTAGTCATCTTGAGCAGGTTTTGGTGGCTTTCTGACTGATTTGATCATTCTTTTCTTTTGGTGGTATGTAACGGGCACATCAGGCTCTTCTTCTTTGGCTCCTTCCTTAGCCAATTGATCAGCTCTGTCGTTTCCGGGTACTCCACAGTGGGATGGTATCCACTGTATGGTGACCTTATGTTGACTGCTAAGTTCAGAAAGTAGTGTCCTTAGTAATGGCAATTTCCCAGACAGGAGCGCCTCGAGTACTGATGTTGCATCTGTCAATAGCACCACAGGTTGTGTACCATGGCTGGTATTTAGTAATTTCTCTGTTGCTATTTTGATTGCCTCAATTTCAGCATCATAGTTATGGCAGTACTTTCCTGTTGTAGGGACAAACTTTTTAGAACCAGTGTGTGTGTGAGCTTGCATGTGTATATGTGTCTCAGTCTGCCTAAGGAAGCTACTGAAGATTAAATGGCAAGATCCCAGACACTGAAGTCATAGAAAGAGCGTCCATGCCCAGTATCCACACTCTACTAATGAAGAGTCAGATTCACAGGGCTGGTCACTTAACTCGCATGCCAGATCACAGGCTCCCTAATCAAATTTCTTACAGCGAGCTGCGTTATGGTGAATGCTCCCAAGGTGGCCAGAGGAAATGCTTTAAATACACTCTGAAAATCTCACTGAAAGCTTTTGGAATTCATCTTGACACCTTGGAGACTGCTGCCAAAGACTGAAATTTGTGGCGTACATCATTACGCAAGGGTGCAGTCACTTGTGAAGCAACCAGGACAGCAAGAGCTGTGAAGAAAAGGCTGGACAGAAAAACCACTGCAGGAAATCCACCTCCTGGAACGTTAAGCATTCTTTGCCCACATTGTCAAAGAACATTTCGAGCCAAAGTAGGCCTTATCAGCCATCTTAGAACTCACGTCTCCATACTTTCAACCTCACTGGATGAAATGAATGGTCATCATCATTCTTGATGGACAAACAACAACAACAACATCTGTTCATCTGTTAGATTACATTCACAGTTGCTGCTCATCTGTTATACTCAGTATAGCTGTTTGTCTGTTAGATTACATTCACAGTAGCTGTTTTACCTGTTAAATTACACTGTGTGGTTGTTCATCTATTAGATTCAATTCAAAGTAACTGTTAATCTCTTAAATTATTCTCACAGTAACTGTCTGTCTGTTATATTATTTTCACAGTAGCTGTTCATCTGTTAGATTTTCTTTACAGTAGCTGTTCATCTCGTAGATTACATTCACAGTAACTGTTCATCTTTTAGATTCAATTCATAGTAAATGTTCATCTATTAGAGTTTGTTTGCAGTAACTGTTCATCTATTAGATTATTTTCACAGTAACTGTTTTTTTCTTCTATTAGATCACATTCACAGTAACTGTTATTCTCTTATATTACACTCAGTGTAGCTGTTAATATGTTACATTACATTCACATATTTGTTAACTCTTTCTCTGCCAAACAGAAATTCATGGCAGAAAATTGGAAGTAGGGGTGTGTTACAATAATGCTTTTAAAATGGTTAAAATGGTAGCAGATCTATTGTATTACATATCAAATTAAAGAGGATTGCACAAGGAATATGACAGTGTTAATAATTAATTGATAGGTTACAGATATTATAACAATAATGAGAGGTTTAATAATAATAACTGAAATTAAAGAGGTGAAAATTATTTACAAAACTCCACTTATAAGGTGTTTTCTACACTCCTATACTACTAATCATTTTTAATTTACTGAATAATCAAACAAACACCACTTGTCTTCAAGAATATAAACAGTATTGCTCATTAAAATCACCCTAAAGAAAGTTCTGGTGCATATTCTGAACCATGTCTTTTTCACAAAAAAATGAAAAAAAAATAATGGCCGAAATCTTGAAGTTGGGGTGTGTCACAATAATGTTATGAAAATGGTTAAAACTGTAGCAGAAATGTTGTATTATATATCAAAATAAAGGGGATCGCACAAGGAATATGTTGGTAATGGATTTATTGCTATAGGTTGTAAATATAATAAAAATAATATAATTTGTAAAATAATTTGACAAAAAGAGGTAAAAATGATGAAAACATTACACTTATAAGGTGTTTTCTATACTCCTCTACTGCTAATCATTTTAATTTACTGAATAATCAAACAAACACCACTTGTCTTCAACAATATAAACAGTATTGCTCGTTAAAATTACCCAAAAGGAAGTTTTGGTCTTTTTCACACAAAATGAAAAAAAAATAATGGCAGAAAACTGGAAGTAGTGGTGTGTCACAATAATGTTATGAAGATGGTTAAAATAGTAGCAGAAATGTATTATATATCAAAACAAAGGGGATTGCACAAGGAATATGTTGGTATTGGAATTATTGCTATCCTATAGTATAGGTTGTAAATATAATATATTTTGTAAAATAATTGGACAAAAAAAGGTAAAAATGATGAAAACATGGCACTTACCAAGGGGCGTTGTTATCCTGATCACTGCTAATCCTGTTGAATTTACTGAACAAACACCACTTTTCTAAAATATAAACACAATTGCTCCCAATCATCCGAAAAGAAGTTTGGCCGCAGATTCTGGAGCATGCCTTTTTAGGAATTAAAATTAGGAAATCCTTCAATGACAGTTTTTTTTCTCCTTTCTCTGTTTGGCGTATGGAATGTAGGATGTGAGCATTGATCTGCGCAATTTCAAAGATCCAGTAGTAGATCTTCTTCCACCACTTAATGGTTTTCCTATCATGGATATTATAATATCCAACCATTTGGTCCATTCTGTCGCAGCCATTCATCGCCATGTTATATTCATGGATCATCTTCGGCTTGCTTTGCGGTATTTGCAATCCGCTCTCAACAGTTCCAACTACAGACTTGGTAGAGACAAAAATGCACGGTTTTTTAGCTTTTTTATCTCTCCATGCCACACACAATATTCTTTCTCCTTCAAGAAACCACTTCATCTCTTGATGCTGAAGTTGCAAATGCTTCAACTCTGGAGGGAAGCCTACTCGGTTGACATTCAGTGTCCCTGTATAATTGAAATTGTTGGAATGCAGATAATCTATCAGAGCTTTCAAAGTGTAGAATCTGTCAGCAAAGAAGTGTTGGCCAGCTCCGAGAAAATTCAGTAGTGTGGCAAACACTTTCACTGCATGAGCAGTTGTGGGATCCAAATCCGGACTGTATTAGGTGTTTCTTCCATAGTAAATTATAAAATTCACCACATAGCCAGTCACAGATTCACAAAGGCCAAATGTTTTGATGTGGTACTTGTGAGGCTTTGTTGCATTGTATTGTCTGTGCTGAAATCTGCCCTTCCACCAAATAATCATTTCATCAATGGACACATTTTCAAATGGGTAAAATGCTTCCTGGAATTTCTTCAGAATCATGTCAACAAGAGGATCAAATTTTTTTTTTGCCTCTGGTTCACATACGTGAAACATGGTGTGATAAATAGATTCAAATCGATTCCTGGGAAATGTAGTGGCAGTGGCATACCAAGGAGTATATAAATGTGCACTTGTACACCAGTACTCTTTGATACATGGTCTTGGATCAAGTCCCATAGCATTAATGACAGACGTAAACTTCAGCCATTCATGCTTCGTTGTCAGACATTCAGCTGTTGACGAACATTCACTGGTTTTTCTTTATCATCACGTGCTAAAACTTTAGACACAACTAAAACTTCTTTCTAAATATTCACTAATATCGGAATCACTATTGTTTAAAAATGTTTCAAACAATAAACTAGCTTGATCTGAAGTCATTCTAAGAGGATGCATACTGGTGGGAGTTTCCATTGTGAAAAACCAAAACAAACAACTTTAAAACTGAAAATACACAAAAATCCAATGTTAACAAATGTTTTACGGCACAACCATGATGTTGCTATCTTCCGGATGTGCGACTTTTCAGTTTACTGTAACTTAAAATTTCGAAATGGAGCAGAAATAAACCACTGAATATTCTGTGTCGATAGAGTAACCAATTGCCACCACAGTCCGTCCATTGGGGCACAAGATCGGCCCGTAGTAGCGAAAGAGTTAAGTTACATTCACAGTAACTGTTCATCTATTAGATTACATTCACAGTAACTGTGTATCTGTTAGATTACACTCAGTGTAGCTGTTCATATGTTACATAACATTCACATAATTGAATGCTACTTCAGATTACTTACACATGTTTTGATTTTACCCGACATTCATGGGAAGTGTTTGCTCTCTGCATGTTTCAGAAACACATCGTTGTTTCCAGATTTGTTGATCCCTCCTCACACAAGAACAGTCATTCATAAATGGAGAATAAGATGGCGTGTGGTAACATAGATGTGAAACACTAGCTGTCGGATGAATTGTGGGAGGTCCAGAGTCACAGATCCAGCACAGTGTTGGGCAAGGCAGATTGTTGCAGCATTTAAGAAATGGCTTTGAACAGTAACATAGAATCTGCAATGGCTGTGAACACTAATATAGAATCAGCAATGGCTGTGAAAACAGGTGAGAGACTTTATAAGTGTGATGATTGTGGCGCTTCATTCAGGCAGATTGACATTTTGAAATATCACATGGGATCACACAGAGGAGAGAAACTGTACATGTGTGACGATTGTGGTGCTGATTATTCTACCACTTGCAGTCTGAAGCGCCACAAGAGAACACATACAGGAGAGAAACCTTACAAGTGTGATGATTGTGGGGTTACTTTTGTTAATCGTAACAAGCTGAAAGAACACAAGAGAAAACATACAGGAGAGAAACCTTACAAGTGTGATGATTGTGGAGCTGCTTTTGCTAGACCTGACATTCTGAAATGCCACAAGAGAACACATACAGGAGAGAAACCTTACAAGTGTGATGATTCTGGCGCTGTATTTTCTAGAGCTGAAAGTATGAGGTACCACATGAAAATACATATAGGAGAGAAACCATACAAGTGTGATGAATGTGGTGTTTCTTTTACTAAAGCTGGCATATTAACGTCCCACAAGATAACACATACAGGAGAGAAACCTTACAAGTGTGATGATTGTGGGGTTACTTTTGTTAATCGTAACAAGCTGAAAGAACACAAGAGAAAACATACAGGAGAGAAACCTTACAAGTGTGATGATTGTGGAGCTGCTTTTGCTAGACCTGACATTCTAAAACGCCACAAGAGAACACATACAGGAGAGAAACCTTACAAGTGTGATGATTGTGGCGCTGTATTTTCTAGAGCTGAAAGTTTGAGGTACCACATGAAAATACATATAGGAGAGAAACCATACAAGTGTGATGAATGTGGTGTTTCTTTTACTAAAGCTGGCATATTAACGTCCCACAAGATAACACATACAGGAGAGAAACCTTACAAGTGTGATGA
Source organism: Cepaea hortensis (assembly GCA_963921405.1). Classification (NCBI taxonomy): domain Eukaryota; kingdom Metazoa; phylum Mollusca; class Gastropoda; order Stylommatophora; family Helicidae; genus Cepaea; species Cepaea hortensis. The sequence continues at coordinate 521,487,080 of OY992876.1, forward strand.
TTGTGGGGCTGCTTTTGCTAGTTGTAACAGTCTGAAAGACCACAAGAGAAAACATACAGGAGAGAAACCTTACAAGTGTGATGATTGTGGCACTGTATATTCTACTGCCAAAAATCTGAAGTACCACAAGAGAAAACATTCAGGAGAGAAACCTTACAAGTGTGATGTATGTGGTGTTTCTTTTGCTGGAGCTAGCAGTTTATCATACCACAAGAAAACACATTCAGGAGAGAAACCTTACAAGTGTGATGATTGTGGCGCTGTATTCTTTAGTGCCCCTGGTCTGAAGTACCACAAGAGAACACATACAGGAGAGAAACCTTACAAGTGTGATGATTGTGGTGTTTCATTTACTGTAGCTGGCGGTTTAACGTCCCACAAAAGAATACATACAGGAGAGAAACCTTACCAGTGTGATGTCTGTGGTGCTTCATTTGCTGAATCTGGCCATTTAACATCCCACAAGAGAACACATACAGGAGAGAAACCTTACAAGTGTGATGATTGTGGGGCTGCTTTTGCTAGTCGTAACAGTCTGAAAGACCACAAGAGAAAACATACAGGAGAGAAACCTTACAAGTGTGATGATTGTGGCACTGTATATAATACTGCCAAAAATCTGAAGTACCACAAGAGAAAACATTCAGGAGAGAAACCTTACAAGTGTGATGTATGTGGTGCTATATTTTCTAGTGCCGGCAGTCTGAAGTGCCACAGGAGAACACATACAGGAGAGAAACCTTACATGTGTGATGATTGTGGTGCTGTATGTTCTAGTGTCAGTGGTCTGAAGCACCATAAAAGAACACATACAGGAGAGAAACCTTACATGTGTGATGATTGTGGTGCTTCTTTTTCTAGATCTGATTCTCTTAGTGTTCATAAGAGAACACATACAGGAGAGAAACCTTACTTGTGTGATGTCTGTGGTGTTTCGTTTACAGCAGACATCCTTTTAAGATTGCACAAGAGAACACATACAGGCGAGAAACCTTACAAGTGTGATTATTGTGGTGCTGCTTTTGCTAGACCTCTTGAGCTAACATACCACAACAGAAAACATACAGGAGAGAAACCTTACAAGTGTGATGATTGTGGGGCTTTATTTTCTAGATCTGATAATCTCCTGTACCATAAGAGAACACATACAGGAGAGAAACCTTACAAGTGTGATGATTGTGGGGCTGTATTTTCTAGAACTGACCATCTGCTGTACCATAAGAGACAACATACAGGAGAGAAACCTTGCAAGTGTGATTATTGTGGTGCTGCTTTTACCAGACCTGCCATGCTGAAACACCACAAAAGAACACATACAGAAGAGAAATCTTACAAGTGTGATGATTGTGGAGCTGCCTTTGCTAGAACTGACAATCTGAAGTCCCACATGAAAATGCATACAGGAAAGAAGTGATAAATGTTTGGCGATTGTTGCATGTTTAATGCAATGATGCCATCTAAAGAACCTGAAAAAAAAATCATGTGACAGCAATCTTCTCTTTGAAGAAACTCATGAGATCTCATTTAAGAGAAAAAAAACTTACTATTGTGGTTGTTATAGTGCAAGAAAACTCAATAAAAGACCCTGGTTGCAATCCTGGGGATTATTGGCATAATTGTTCAGCCAATATATTTATAGACCAATCAGAACATGAGGGGCAATGTGGTCATTGTCATGCCACATAAAAAGTTATCAATTGCAATGAGAAAAAGACATAAAACCTGTACTTTTGTATGGATGTGAGACGTGGACAATGAGTAGTCAAGCTGAAAAACATTTAATGGCAGTGCAAATGTGGTTATTGGGAAAATTTAAAGAACACCATGGGCAGACAGACAAACCAATGAACAAGTCCTAAAAAATACAAATGAAAACCAAAAACTGATTAGAGAAGTTAGACATAGACAGACAAGATTGTTTGGGCATGTAATGAGAAGAAATAAACTGCAGAACTTGGTGACAAATGGCAAGATTGAGGGGGTCAGAACAAGGGGAAGACAGAAAAGTAAATATCTGGAAGACTTGGTCATCTGGCATAAACCAGACAAAAATACAGAGCTGATCCGTGACTCTGGTGATAGTGTGAGATGGTGAAACATGACATCCAACACTTATCTACATGGCACATGATGATGATGATCCATGACTCTGGTGATAGTGTGAGATGGTGAAACATTACCTCCAACACTTATCTACATGGCATATGATGATGATGATCCATGACTCTGGTGATAGTGTGAGATGGTGAAACATGACCTCCAACACTTATCTACATGGCACATGATGATGATGATCCATGACTCTGGTGATAGTGTGAGATGGTGAAACATGACCTCCAACACTTATCTACATGGCACATGATGATGATGGTCCATGACTCTGGTGATAGTGTGAGATGGTGAAACATGTCCTCCAACACTTATCTACATGGCACATGATGATGATGATGATCCATGACTCTGGTGATAGTGTGAGATGGTGAAACATGACCTCTAACACTTATTTACATGGCACATGATGATGATGATGATCCATGACTCTGGTGATAGTGTGAGATGGTGAAACATGACCTCCAACACTTATCTACATGGCACATGATGATGATGATGGTCCATGACTCTGGTGATAGTGTGAGATGGTGAAACATGACCTCCAACACTTGTCTACATGGCACATGATGATGATGATCCATGACTCTGGTGATAGTGTGAGATGGTGAAACATGACCTCCAACACTTATCTACATGGCACATGATGATGATGGTCCATGACTCTGGTGATAGTGTGAGGTGGTGAAACATGTCCTCCAACACTTATCTACATGGCACATGATGATGATGATGATCCATGACTCTGGTGATAGTGTGAGATGGTGAAACATGACCTCTAACACTTATTTACATGGCACATGATGATGATGATGATCCATGACTCTGGTGATAGTGTGAGATGGTGAAACATGACCTCCAACACTTATCTACATGGCACATGATGATGATGATGGTCCATGACTCTGGTGATAGTGTGAGATGGTGAAACATGACCTCCAACACTTGTCTACATGGCACATGATGATGATGATCCATGACTCTGGTGATAGTGTGAGATGGTGAAACATGACCTCCAACACTTATCTACATGGCACATGATGATGATGATCATGCCGTCTGCCTTTGCTTCTCAGGACATTTCCAGGTGCCCATTTAGGCTGGGGTCAACTGGAGGTCAAGGCCAATGTTACAAAATATTCAAAATATATCGCAAGACTTAGCACATGTCTGAACATACTACATATCCCCAGCCTACATAAAGGCTTACATACAGCATGGCTAGCGTAAACTGCAGCACAGCCTCGGAATTTCCACAGGAAATTAAAGGGACCATCACCCACATATGTACAGTCACAAACTATTTGAATACTGTCTCATGACAGACTAGAGGTCACCATTAAAAAAAAAACATGTAAACATCCTAATAATATAATCATCCCCGTCCTATGTGTGTCCCCCTAACCTTACTGCGACTATCATAATATGAATTAGCGTTGTGTAGTTTTGTAGAATTGATCTTTGCATAATCCCATGTGTTTACAATGTCTATATTTGTTGTTTAAAAAATAATTCGCTTAAAAGTCGACATGGTCGGCTTCATTGCACTGGGTTTTATCCCATATGGCTCTGTCTCTTTCCGCAGCACGGAAAGCATCGCACAAAGCATGAACTCAGTAGCTCTAATGACGTGGGAGTCTCTGAAAAATTTAACTCGTGAACCGAAGGGCGCCGCCCGGAATCAAACCCACAATCTTCGGAGCCCAAGTTAAACGGCTTGACCACTTCACCACGAAGACTCCGGAAAGACTCCCACTGTTGTTGTTGTTGCTTAATAGTAATCTAATAAGTGATGTGTGAATGAAATAATGTATGACAAGAGAGAGAGAGAGACACAAATGGCAGAATGTCAGGTGGACCTACATAACAAATTTGTAACATGAAAATAAACTGCTTGATTGATTGTTCATTCATTAGTTCTCCTTCAATAGTATCTCTTAATGGGTGATTGAGTGGTCCAGCCTTTGTGTTTGATTTTATTTGCAAGATAATAATCATTGTATTGGCGTGATACATTTCTTGGATGAAAGCTGTCAAGTGTTCTCTGTGAGGGTTAGTCTGTTAAAGATTATAACATTTGTGTATTTTTTATGTACATCATAGAGTTGATAAAACAGCGTTGTCATATTGTGAATTGCATGGAGCAGTCTGTTTTGTTACATGTCAGCTGTATGTGTTACGAGGGTGAGTCAATAAGTAAGTCACACAGTTCTGTGGGCTGGCAGGTAAATGTAGTTGGATGTTTTCTACAAGTGTCATTAGGTGACAGCAACATCAAACTTTATATTCTCGTTCATCAGGTGGCCCTAGGTGTCTCATGCGCAGTGCATAAAGAAAATGGCAACTGTACTTACGTAGTGTACAACCAAAGCGCAACTTGCCGTTGTGCGTTTTTTGTGGGCAAAAGGACTACTTGCACAGGACACTTATAAGGAATTGCTTCCTGTTTATGCTGACAAATGTTTGTCCCGTGAAGCGGTGCATATCTGGGTAGAAATATTTTCTCAAGGATGCTCTAAAATTGTTGATGAAATCTGATCTGGTCGTCCTGTTGAGATTGCAACAGAAGCATCCGTGCAGCGGGTGTAGGAGATGATTTGAGGTGACAGGTGAGTAACGATAGACTCTGTAGCATCTGCAATAGGGTGCTCACATGGTTCAACATACAGCATAATGCATGATCAACTGAAATTTAAGAAAGTGTGCTAAAGGTGGGTAAGACGGGCCTGCGCGCCCAATTTGTGACCCTAATAAAGTTGATTTAAGTTGATTTGATTTACCCAGTCAATTGAAGGAGGAACACAAAATGAACCGATTTGGCCTGCCCTTGCATCTTCTCTGTTGATACGAAGATGAAGGAGAAGACATGCTGAGCAGGATTGTTACTGGGGGACGAATCATGGGTGCATCACTACCAGCCTGAATCAGAGCGTACTTCAGTGCAATGGAAACATCCTTCTTCGCCTTGTGTCCAAAAATTCAAGGTTATGCCATCAGCAGGGAAGATTTTGCTGACAGTGTTCTGGGTTTGTCAAGGTGTGCTTTTAACCAATTTCAAGTAGAAAGATGACAATGTGAATTCTGAATCGTACTGTGAAGTTCTGTGGATGCTTCATGATGCAATTCGAAGAAAACATCCAGTACTGCTGACTAGAGGAGTGTTGCTTCTTCATGACAATGCCAGACCAGATACGGCCTGATTAACTCAGGAGAAAATTAACCAACTAAGGTGGGAAGTTCTGGAACATCCACCTTACAGCCCCGACTTAGCCCCTAGTGATTTCCACCTTTTTGGTCCACTGAAAATCCACCTTGGCGGGAGACTTTTCATGAATAACACCAAAGTTGAATGCGAATTATAAACATGGTTTAGAAAACTGAACACGCTGTTCTATGCAGCCGGTTTTGGAGAACTGATAAAACAATGGGATAAGTGCATCAAAGTTGGTGGAAATTATGTTAAGAAATAAAGGGACAATGTATGTTTAAAAAAAAAAAACTGATTTCAAGTTGTTATCATATTTAGTTATATTTCTACAGCCATTTGTGATTTACTTATTGACTTCCCTTCGTATATGTTGTATATTACACCTCAGTGTAGCCATATAGCCACATTAAAGTGATCAATGAATGGGTGGATCAGTCTGTGTTGTCACATATCAGCTGTATGTGTTATATGTTGTATATTACACTTCAGTGAAGACATGTAGCCACATTAAAGTGACCAAGGAATGGCTGGAGCAGTCTGTGTCAATTGGTGTCTATTGGTAACCAGCTATTGTGAATTGTCTTATCTCCCATGTGGTAACATCAACAACAAGAATCTGATCATAAATGTTTATAATGACATGAAATATTTGTGAATTACTCTTCAAATATAAATAATTTCGAGGGGTCAAGGTGGGATAGTGTGCCATCAATATACATCTTTAACTTGGGTGGAGTGTATCATTAGTATAATCTTTAGTTGGGGTGGTGTGTATCATCTGTATACATCTTTAGTTGGGGTGAAGTGTATCATCAATATACTTCTTGAGTTGGGTTGGTTTGTATCATTGATATACTTCTTGAGTTGGGCGGTGTGTATCATCATATACTTCTTGAGTTGGTTTGGAGTGTATCATCACTATAAATCTTTAGTAGAGATGGGGTAAATCATCAGTATACATCTTTAGTTTGGGTGGAGTGTATCATCAATATACATCTTTAGTTGGGTTGGCATGTATCATCAGTATACTTCTTTAGTTGGGTTGGCATGTATCATCAGTATACTTCTTGAGTTGTGGTGGAGTGTATCATCAATATAAATCTTTAGTTGGGTTGGCATGTATCATCAGTATACTTCTTGAGTTGTGGTGGAGTGTATCATCAGTATACATCTTTAGTTGGGTTGAAGTGTATCATCAGTATACTTCTTGAGTTTTGGTGGTGTGTATCATCAGTATACTTCTTGAGTTAGGGGTGGTGTGTATCATCAGTATACTTCTTGGGGTGGAATGTATCATCAGTATAGATGTTTAGTAGAGATGGAGTGCATCAACAGTACACATCTTTAGTTGGGGGTGGAGTGTATAATTATTCATTCATCATTCATTGGCACCTAGCCATCTTGACAGATGATAGTTTGTTACATTGTGTTTCAAAAAGACATAATAACTACAACCCATGGCGGTGGCAAATGTGACTGATACGGCCAATTTGCGCTGTCAATGTTCGTCCACATTGGATGAATGTGAACACATGGTCATTTTCACCATCATGTATCATCTTATGCCTCATACGTTCCGTGTGTAACCTACCTACAATCATTTTCTCCTTTGTCTTTGTTCCATTTCTGATATGTACCCTCCATGCAACACGTTCAGCAGCGACTTGCTCCCAATGTGCATTATCAATGCCTGTATCAATCATATCTCGCTTACACACATCTTTGTATTGTAGTAGAGGCTGACCCTGAGATTACCCATCTGTAATTCACCAAAAGAGATGTCCTCTGGTATTCTACCATCATCCATCCTCCTAATGTGTCCTATCCAGCTAAGTCTACGAAGACTGAGTATGGAACAAACCGTCACACAACCTTATCATTCCAATACAGGAAGCTTTTGTCTTGCCACTTAATACCAAGTATTCTTCGCAGACACCACATTGAAAGCTGTTTAAACATTTCTCTTGGTGTAACTTCACTACCATAAAGAAGAGTACTAAGGACACAGGCTTGATAGACAAGGACTTTTGTTTTGGCAGTAAGCTTCCTGTTCTCCCAGACTCTTTTTCTTAACCTGTTCATTGTTGTTGCTGCCTTACCAATCCTGATGTTGATTTCCTGATCTAGGGATAATTTGCTATTTACCTCTGATCCTAGATATGTAAAATGGTCTACTATCTCCAGTTCGGCGTCATCAATAAAGATTGATGGAACCCCATGTGCACCTTGTGACATAATCTGTGTCTTTTTTTTTGCTAATTGTTAAACCAAATTCAGAACAAGCAATGGAGAATGCATATAGTAGACGTAATTCTTCCTCAGAGTGGGTCGTAATTGCAGCATCATATGCCTTGTGGAACGATTCCACAATGGACAGAAGAGTTGATGGCCAGCTAATCATCTTTATTGCCGTTTTCAGACTTTCACGACTGACCAAATCAAATGCCTTTGTGAGGTTGATGAATGCAATAAACAGTGGCTGATTCTGTTCACAGAATTTTTCTTGCATTTGTCGCAACGAGAATATCATATCAGTGGTAGACCGGTTCTGTCGGAAGCCACACTGTGATTTGGGGTAGACTTGATCTCCTAGGACTTGAAGTCTGCGCAGAACAATTCTGGCAAATACTTTCCCAACAATACACAGAAGTGTGATACCACTATAGTTGTTGCAGTCGCTCCGATCGCCCTTGTTCTTGTACAATGTTATGATGCTTGAATCTTTGAAATCCTGTGGACTTGTCCTTCTCGCCAGCATAGCTCTATTAGCTGGTGGATCTGTAGAGTGAGTGTCCACTTCTGCCCACTTCTGATAACCTCTATTGGAATCCCATCCTTACCTGGAGCCTTGCCAGATGCAAGTTCATTTATGGCACACTTAACTTCTGTAATGGTTGGAAGTGTGTCCAGGTGGTCAATTGTTGGCAGGGCCTCTATGGCATTGAGGGCATCATCCGCTAGTTTCGTCTCACTTGAGTAAAGCTCCAAATAGTGCTCTACCCATCTATCCATCTGCTGTTTCTTATCAGTGATGATTTCTCCAGTCAAGGTTTTCAGTAGTTCATTTCTTTTGATCATTGGACCACAGGCTTTCTTTATCCCTTCATACATGCTTCTGATGTTTCCCTTATCACTTGCATTTTGAATGGACTCACATAACTTGATCCAATAGTCATTTGCTCAACTGCATGGCAACCTTTTGCACATCCTTAGCTTGCTTCAGCTCACTGAGAATGTTACGCATTGTTCTTTCCTTGTTTCTTAAGAGAGCTATCTTCTTTTTATCAATAAAGGGCTGCAGTGTCTGGCTGTTTGTCGCAAACTAGTCCTGTCTCTTATGATCCACAGTGCCGTAAACCCCTACCACTGTTTTAGAAAGAGTTTCCTTAAGTTGACCCCACTTTTCACTTGCTGTACAATTTTCTGATGTATAAGTGAAAGCGTCTTCAAGTTGCTGTTGGTATTCAAAGCACTTAGCAGGATCTTGGGTGTTAATAATATTAATCCTGTGGCTAGATTTTTGTTTAGCTGTGTAGATTCTCTTTGGTCTCAGTCTACCACTTGCAACAACTAAGGAATGATCCGTATCACAGTCAGCATTGTGGTAACCTCGAGTCAATGATATATGGTTCAGATGTTGTTTCTGTGTGATGATGAAGTCCAGCTGGTGCCAATGGCCAGATCTTGGATGTTTCCATGTGGCCTTATGCAACTCTTTTGTTTTAAAAAAGGAGTTTGTAATACATAGGTAATTTCTGGTACCATGCTCCAGCAGCCTTTGCCCATATGCATTCATGCGACCGATGTTGTATTTTCCCAGGCACACTGGCCATGAACTCGAGTCCTTGCCCACGCGAGCATTTAAATCACCGAGCATATAAATGTAGTCGGATTTTGGAACTGCCCTTCTCACAGGGTCTAACTCCTCATAGAACGAATCCTTCACATCATCAGAGGAATTGAGTGTCGGTGCATATGCAGTGATAATTGTGGCAAAACCACAAGAGTTTGCTAAGCGCAGGGGTAATAGCCTTTTATTATCTCCAGCTGGGATTTCAATCATTCCCAGTAGCAAATTTTTCACGGCAGAGCCCACACCATGTTACCTTTTTTTCTGCCTGCCCTCTACCCTTCTTTAAAAAAAATGGTGTATGTCAGAATCTCGAATGTCTCCAACCGAGATGCAGGAACATCGTTACGCCCGCCAGGCGAATAGTCCCCAACCGGGATGCAGTAACATCGTTACGCCCGCCAGGCGAGTATTAGTTACCTGCCCGCAGGTTGCTGGCTGACGCGATAGCCAGCGGTCAGGCAAGGACAAAGCAAGACGCACACAGTCCTCGTGAAGCCAATCCACAGAGGGCAAGCGCTTTGCGAGAAACAGACAGACAGCTTGGGTACTTGGACCACACAGGACGTGTGGGTAGAGAAAGGCTTTGTGTAGTTCTGTGCCCGAAAGTCGAGTGCTTGTACATCTTGTGAGATAGACTGTAAAGCTGTGGGTTGTCTGTAAGTGTATTGATGTATTGTATATGTATTGTAATGATCATCACATGCCAAACTAGATCGTATTGCATGTGACTTGTAAATAAATCCATTGAACTTCGTGTCGTTGTGTCTCAAGTCCAATCATGTTGTACTTGTACTTGTCTCGCATGTGTTAGGTATAACGAGCCAGGTTTAAGACCCTGACGTGTGTGAAGGTGGTGGCATCGTCCAACTTTAATTTAATTAAGAGTTGAACCTAGAATTGTGAACGTGAGGACTTTCGTCCGGCTTTAATGTACATTTAAAAGTTGAACGTGAAGGCTCATCCTTATATATAGTATTAGATTGTTTGAGTATGGAGGCTACATTTACAGCGCAAATTGGCCTTATCAGTCACACTCGCTACCGCCATAGTTAAAAGTTATGCCTTTTTAAAGCACACACTATCGTCTGTCAAGACGGCAAGGTGCCAAAAAAAAAAAAGAGTATGGAGGCTAGATGTGAACGTAAAGTACATACATTTGTTTGATCTTGTAAACGTGTAAAACATCAGTGATTGTGTAACTTGTCGCCATTTTGACCTTGTCGACATTGTGAAATTGTCGCCATTGTGACCTTGTCGCCATCTTGTAAACTTGATGTCTATGTCCTTACTGAATGTCATCTTGATGTAAGTGATGTGTCATCAATGTTGTAGAGTGTTGAGATATATTTAGATTGTCTTTGTGAAGTTAGTTGTGGAAAGCAGAAAGTTTCGGAAAGAAAGTGACTTGTGATTTTGAAAAAAAATTGTTGACCGACGACATTACGACCTACAATTACACTCAACGCCATACAAACCTAATCAAAACTTAGTGACAAGCACACACACCACATCAGATAGACGCTAATTTATTTCCTCCCAAAACAAAGCAGGTTTTCTGTGCAATCTGAAACCCTTGCCCGTAGAGGTCATTTGTGTTTTGAAGTAGCGACCCTACAGTTCCTAGCCCTAGTGTGAACCGTTCTCCACCGCATCCAGTACACTTGAGTATAATTTTCTTTCTATATACTTTCGGATGCAAATTTGGGCACAAATTGTAAGTTGAACAAAATTGTAAACTTTTCACATTACTAACACCTTGTAACTAGTTGTGTGTCTGACAACTCATTTGCATTTAAATTTTCCATCATGTCTTCATTAAACGACTTCATCGAGATGGGTTTAAAGCTGAAGTTAACGTGATGAGTTAACAAAGTGGAGTGAAAGGAAATACTCTGAATACCACGAACGCGAAGAGAGAGCGGCTGAAAGAGCATTAAAGCAGGCAGAGACTGAAAGAGCTGCCAAACAGCAAGAGGCAGCATTAAAACAGGCAGAGCTAGAATTATCTGCAAAAACAAAGCAAGCAGAGTTAGATAATGAATTGAGGATGGCAGAAATCTCAGCTCAAAGTTAAAGAGAAGAGCTTGAGTTACAACTCAAAATTAAACAACTTGAAACTGATACTGCCATAGACAAAGAGTCTAAGAAATCTCAAAGACTGGAGAAAGAAAACCAGTACAAAAAGTATCAAGGTATTGTGAGAAATTATACCGCAGGTGACTGCATTGCAGCTTTCACCCAGAATTTTGAAACCTTAATGGACCATTACCAGATCCCACTTTCGGAATGGAATATTATTTATATGAGAAGTTTGTCAGGGGAGCCTCTGAAAGTCATAGAGACTATCCCCAAAGACCTCAGAAAAGATTACCATTATCTAAAATCAAAGATTATGGCACATTTTATGCTAGATGAGGCAGGTTACAGAGAACAATTCAGCAAGTTGAGTCCAAAACCGACTCAAACGTTCTCTGACTACCTCTGCTTAGTCCGAGACATATTTACAAAATGGACTTCAGCAGCTAAAATAGATAAAGATTATCAGAAATTAGAAGCCGGGAAGGTTAACCCGGTCAAAAAATGCCCGCAGAAGTCGGATGTGTCGGCCTAACGGCGCAAGAACGCAGCTCTGCTGTAAACAGGCACAACGCAATCACATCAGGAAAAAAAAACTCTGGATGAACGCAGAAGAAGAAGAAGAAGAAGAAGAAATTAGAAGATCTCATCATCAGGGATAAAGTCATCTCATCCCTTCCATCAACATTTTCAAAATTTTTGCAAGAGAATGAATGTACGAGTGTAGATCAGATTGAGAAACGTGGTTCGGCTTACTATACAGCCGATAAACATTGTTTTGCTAGTGAAGCTACTGATACAAACTTTGTAGCAGCGGCTAACTATGAAAAACCCCGATCAGAACCCTATAATAGGCAAAAACCATATAAGCCTACTTCTGAGAAATACAATCATTGTAGATATTGTAACTTTTCACACCACCAAGGTGAGATGTGTGACAAGAATCCAGCATATCTTACATATCTACAGAACATCATAAATAGCCAAGATAAGGAACGTAAATCCTTTTAAAAGGCACGTAAATGTTTCCTCTGTAAGGCATACGGGCATTATCGTCATGCTTGTAAAGGAAGGCAAATGACCAAGAAAGCAAATGCCGCCTTATTTGATAGTTCATCATTAGATGAAGAACAATCAGAGAAACACCCTGTGAACTCAGCACAGGCTTTTGACATGTTTAACGCAAATAAATGTACTGTTTGTAATACCTTTTATGAAGATGGCATTTTGACATGCGGCCACTCTATTCCTATTGCCAATGAAGAAGCTAATTTGGTAATAGATTCAAAAGGCAGAATAAACATCCACCAAGGATATGTGAATGGCAAGCCTGCTACAGTCCTTCGGGACACCGGAAGTTCACTTATTGGACTAAAGAGAAAGTTCATAATGCCTAATGACTATACAGGCAGGCATGTAACATGCAGAATATTCTCTGGAAATATTGAAAATTACCCATTAGCATGGGCATATATTCAAACACCTTTCCTCACTGGGAAAGTAAAATGCGCAGCATTGACTAACCCTGTGTGTAATATTATCATTGGAAATTTACCAGAGGTGAATGATATGCCTCATGATATAACATTTGTTTGCATTGATGAGAACATAACATCATCACCATCACATGTCATCATTGATAATGTTGTACCACCAAATGAATGTATGGTAGCTAATGTAGCACTAAGATCTCACGACATCATTGATCAAACTGTTTCACAACCATCTGATATCATTGAATGTGTGAACGCAGTAACCAGATCTACTGCTAGAGTGCAAGATGAAATTAATCAAACTGAGGCTATAGAAATGCTTAGCCCAGTGGTACTACCTCCTAAAACCATGAAGGAGACTTTTGTAACAGCCCAAAAGGCTGATCCTTCATTGTCTAAATATTTTAATCTGATCGGCCAAAAGCCAAAGGTAACCAAAAATGCAAGATGGCATTTTGCTTTGAAAAATTGCATCCTCACCAGGTACTATACCAGAGGTGACAGCACAACAGAGCAAACTGTTTTGCCGATTGAATACCGTAAGCAAGCCTTACATCTTGCCCATGATATACCTCTTGCAGGGCATATGGCATACTCTAAGACCAGATCAAGATTATTAACACAGTTTTATTGGCCCAGATTCTGCAATGACATTAAGCAATATTGCAGAAGTTGTGACATCTGCCAAAAACTAGTGAAGAAAGGTAAACACCCACAGGCAAAATTACAAATTACTGACTTAGCCAGTCGACCTTTTGAGAAAATATCTGTCGACATAGTGGGCCCTCTTAATCAGATAACAACCAGAGGGAATAAATATATTATTACCATCATTGATTTATGTAGCCGCTGGCCTGAAGCGATTCCGTTAAAGAACATAACTGCCAATGATATAATGGAAGTTTTCTTCCATATATTTTCACGTATAGGATTTCCAGACACTATCCTATCAGATAGGGGAAGTCAGTTCATTGCCGCATCTACTCAAGCTTTCACCAAAATGTTAGGGGTGAAACAGTGTTTCAATTCTCCATATCACCCTCACTCAACTGGAATCATAGAGAAGTTTAACGGTGATTTAAAGCATATGCTTGCTAAAGTCACTCAAGAACATCCCAACAACTGGGACATATATTTGCCTGCTATACTTTTTGCTTATCGTGAAGTGCCACATTCTAGTACTGGATTCTCTCCTTTTGAACTTATCTATGGTGCCAAACCACGTGGCCCATTGAGTATCTATCATCAAATGTTAACTGAAGCCACTCCTTTACTTAAACCCATATCATCATACGTATATGTTACATCATTGCGTGAAAGAATCATCAAATCTTGTACAATTGCAAAAGAAGCACTGAAACTATCTGGTGCTACATATAGACAATATGCAGACAAAGGTAACAGGACAATAACGTTGACACCTGGACAGGACGTACTTCTTCTCTTACCTAGTGACAGACACTTATTGACTGAGTCTTGGCAAGGACCATTTAAAGTAATAAGACAGATTTCAGCTGTAGACTACGAGATTCAAATAAAAGACAAACATAAAATATTCCACATTAATATGCTAAGACCATACCACAACAGAGATAACGAACAAGACGATACAACAGCTTGTACAGTGATAATAGATCATGAAGATGACGGAGATAGTGACGAAATTCCAACACCTGCATTAGACACGACAAACTGCTTGAAAGAAATCAAAATAAACCCAAACTTAACTCAAGCAGAAACAAACAGCTGCAAACATCTCATACAACAGTACAACACCATCTTCTCCAACAACCCAGGACAAACAGAATGAGTACAACATCACATCACACTCACTTCAAACACACACATAAAATGCAGACCTTACACCATTCCAGTGCATTACAAAGAAAACTTACATCAGGAAATCATTAGCTTAGAGAAAAACAACATCATTAGACGATCCCAATCACATTTTTCATCTCCAATGGTCATGGTACGCAAAAAGGACAACACGATAAGACTCTGTGTCGATTATAGAAAATTAAATAAAAATAACACTTCTAGATCTAGAACCAGTGTCCAACTCTGAAGATCTACTGACAGAACTGACAGACTCTAGATTCTTTACGAAGTTAGATATGACGAAAGGTTATTGGCAAATAACGGTACACGAGCAGAGCAGACATCTGACAGCATTTGCCACACCTTGGTGCAAACTGCCATTTGGGCTTGTCAATGCCCCAGCGACATTCGTACGTATGACACGACTCTTACTAGTGGACATACCAAACATTATCTGTTACATGGACGACATTTGTGTTCACACAAAGACGATGACAGACCACATAAAGACATTACAGCAGACATTTGACCGGATCAGACAGCACGAACTGACGGTAAAGCCTACAAAAGTAGACATAGCCTATCAGGAAATATCCTTCTTGGGGTACAAATTATCTAATGGCTTTGTCACGACAGACGGTAACATCGTGTCCAAAATACTAAAACTCTCACTTCCGACTACGAAAAAGCAAGTCAGAAGTGTGTTAGGACTATTAAATTATTATAGGCAGTTCATACCAGATTTTGCTGAACTGACTGAAAAATTTACTAACCTACTAACGAAAGATCAACCGGAAAAGATTGTAAACAATGAATGCCTAAAATTTGCATTCCAAAAAGTGTTATCTTATTTTTCTGAGAATAGTTTAAAGAATCCCATTCTCAAATTGCCAAATTTACATATTCCTTTCAGATTACGCACAGACGCGAGCTCCGTGGCAATTGGGGCAGTTCTGTTACAGGAACAGGATAGCATTCTACATCCTGTATACTACGTCTCTAGAAAGTTAAAACCAAGAGAACGCGCTTGGTCCACACCACAGTTGGAAGCCCTTGCTCTAGTGGTGGGTATAACTAAATTTTCCAGATTCCTCCTGGGACGTCATTTCATTGTGGAGTCCGACAATAGCCCTTTAAAATTTATTACTTCAGGAGTACCTACCAACCAAATGATAGCGCGCTGGTCTCTTAAGCTTCAAGATTACAGCTTTGAAGTTCGACGTATCGCAGGCAGAACCAACACGATTGCCGATCTTTTGTCCCGTTGTCCGACCGACCCAGTAAGCACTAATGTCTGAGTGCAGTGTGTTAAATACACTCAGACCAACACAGCCATCAGGGAAGTTTTTTTTTCCACAAAAGCTGTGTATGTCTACTATGTGATGTGATAGGGTTCATTCCCACTATATATAGTTTTCTTATTTTATTATTACTGTAGTAAGTGTCTTGAATAATTGTGTAGCGTGTGGTAGAAAGCGAACAATATTAATTGTATATATATTACGAAACAAGAACAGTGCCACATTCGCTCTGAACTCACCTCAAGCGAACTATCCAATTTATCAGTGGTATCTGCGAGTGGAACATATCCAGTGATATTTTAATCCGTGCATGAAAGAGTGAACTGAACTTTGACATTTACACCACTGCAGGCAATCGAAATCCAGAAGTTTTCCAGCGAAACAACGAACACATGAACTATCAGAACAGTTACATTCCGAATTGCTACATCAGACCGGAACAAGTGTGTTATAGAATTTTCAACATCAGCTGTTCGTGTGTACTTCCGGATAATTTATAAATTTAGTCCAAAATTAGCAGACGACAAACAAAACCTTAAAAAGGTATGACGCTTCTAAAATATTTAGGAATCACCAATTTCGAATACACGAATTGTGTATTAATATTTTTTCAACTAGTGTAATCTTAGAATCATATCTTGATTAACTTATTCATACTATCGACATTTTTTCGCTAGTATGGAAAAGCATCAAGCGATGACGCTGAGAAATAGAAGAATAATTGTAATATATTAAATTTAAGATTGTTTGAAATTATGTCCCTTTCATTTAATTGTTGTTACATTATTACACCAAGGGCGGTAAATTGAAATGTATTCGAATATGTGTTGTATATAAATAGCCATGGTGTTGCCAGATTGTTAACACTCCAAGAAGTCATCAACTGGGCATGGTATAGGGTTACCGACGTTGTAGACCGACGGAAGAGCTCCCGGTCAAAGGAGGTCGGAGCTCGAGCGTTGAATACGGCTTATATAAAGGCGTATTACAGCAGTCTTACCCGATGTTTTTTGTTTCAAAAAGCATATTATTACTTTTTTTTTTAAAGAGGTTGCGAGGTGGTTGCTTTGAAAGCTGGTGCTACCGATCTGACTGGGTCAATATTGCAACTCAGGTGATCATCCATCGAGAGGATGAAACTTGGAAAGTGGTAAAGATTGAACACCACATGTCTTAAAATACAACTTGCATTTCTTATGTATTTCCATGCCAATATATGTATTCTTATGTATTTCTATACCAATGTATATAACAACAAAAAGGTCGATTCTGACATGGTTAAAATATTAACCCGGTATGTATATAGAGGATACATGAAAGATGAGATCTTTCATGAAGAAGCCCCGGGGGAGCGTGTCAGAATCTCGAATGTCTCCAACCGAGATGCAGGAATATCGTTACGCCCGCCAGGCGAATAGTCCCCAACCGGGATGCAGTAACATCGTTACGCCCGCCAGGCGAGTATTAGTTACCTGCCCGCAGGTTGCTGGCTGACGCGATAGCCAGCGGTCAGGCAAGGACAAAGCAAGACGCACGCAGTCCTCGTGAAGCCAATCCACAGAGGGCAAGCGCTTTGCGAGAAACAGACAGACAGCTTGGGTACTCGGACCACACAGGACGTGTGGGTAGAGAAAGGCTTTGTGTAGTTCTGTGCCCGAAAGTCGAGTGCTTGTACATCTTGTGAGATAGACTGTAAAGCTGTGGGTTGTCTGTAAGTGTATTGATGTATTGTATATGTATTGTAATGATCATCACATGCCAAACTAGATCGTATTGCATGTGACTTGTAAATAAATCCATTGAACTTCGTGTCGTTGTGTCTCAAGTCCAATCATGTTGTACTTGTACTTGTCTCACATGTGTTAGGTATAACGAGCCAGGTTTAAGACCCTGACAGTGTAATTGTTTTCCCTGAGTGACCCTTCCAGCAAGGCGAGTCTCCTGCAGGCCAGCAATATCAATGTTAAGACGATTGAGTTCGACATCACTCACAACCGTTTTTCTCACATCGTCAATATTCATTAGGTCAGTGGAAAATCCTGGACACGTGGTGCTTACGTTCAAGATTGCAAGCCGTAGCTTGAGGTTTCTATTTTTCTTTTCAGTATTATCTGGTGCATTGATTTTACAGCCTGCTATTCAGATTTTGTCCTAACCTCAAGCACCCATTGAAGCAGCCAGGCTGGGTCGGATCAGCACCTAACTGGCCAGGGGCTGCCCAGCTTGAGGCAGTCGGTAGCTGATCAGTGACACCTGTAGGTGTCTCCCACCATCAGAGACAACCCGTGGCGCCCCATGTCTACGCCAACTGACAGAGACTTATAACCCGTAACAGCTACTTCTCGCTTTGATTCCGAGACCGGTTAAGACTAGGGATGAAGTTATTGCCTCTCCATAGCACGAAGCCTGGGCTAAAATATATCGACCATCTGTTGCCAATGCAGCATGACCCCTCTCTCGGCCTGCCTAGTTCACTCCAGAGGAAAGGTAACACCAATACATCTGGAACAAGACAAGCTGCAAAGCTCTAACTGTCCACCTGTCAGAGCTTCGATCCTACACCAGCTGCCAACCAAGGCTTAGGGCCTGGTCTGCCCTACCATGCCATTTTGTCTTTAGGTTGCATTTCCTCACACCAGGATAAGGCTTGTACCCTCCCAATTGCGCTCTTCCGCCCGAAGCTATTGGCACAATGTGGGGTGTCGGGTTTGGTTCGCGCCACCCAACATTCGGCGCTAACAGAAAGCATTTAGTACCGTCTACTGTCATACGTTGTTAGTTGGTGTCGCATGTTTACTTCAACATTTCATGAATTAGATGGAAGAATCTCCTATTGCCAACACTAACAGTTGTTTTTATTTATTTATTTATTTATTTATTTTATTTGGTGCATATCCTTTACAGGAGATCGCTGTCAACACCAGCATTTTCCCACTGTCATTGATGTCTTGGCAAGATCATGCTCAGTAGTTTGCCATTGCTTATTGAGCGGCCAGCTCACTTATCCCATAAGTTACCAACGTGTCGAGAACCTCTTCCAATTCTCGCGCGCTGTGTTACCCAACGTGGATAAACGGGGTTAGGGAGAAAGTTATTTAACACCTGGGCCAGGGAGACCGGCACTAACAATTTAGATTTATTTATTTTTGGGTGTTTATTTGCCTTGAACTCAAGTGTGGTCCATACACATGCTACTAATTCTAGAGCGCTGGACTGATGTTTGTGCACCGATCCCATTAGTTTTCCCTATTACCAGTGTCCCTTGCCACGATGGGAACCCACTCCGACTTCTTAAGTATTTGTAATATATGTCCCCATGTCAAGGATGAGAAGTCAACATTTTATTCCTTATGACCGTTGTAAAGGCTGGACCCACTACTTTGGTATCAGCACGCCGGATATTAAAGAACGAGCACTCTTATCCATTCGGTCCAGCTAACAGTTGATTGTATGTGATCCAGTCTCTGGCGGGGTTAAATATTCCAGGCAATCTATTCTACCAATATTTAATCCACAGCAAAGACTAGCAAGGTGGGCAGAATACTTTCGAGAAGAAAGCAGACTGGGCAATGTACAAGCATCGCACCAGCATACTGGTTAGAAAGCTGAACACTGAGATAGACATAAATAAAGTAGTTGAAGGGTTTGGGAAATGTATACTACAGGCAGCACGAGGAACAATACCAAGAGGAGCCCGTAAACAATATAAACCCTACTGGAGTAGTGAACTGGAACAGTTGCATAATGATGTGGAAGTGTGTAGAAAGCAAGCAGAGGCCACACCCAGCCAAGAGCACCACAATAAATACCAGCACGCAAAAGCCAAATTTCAAAGAGCCAAGCTGCAGGCTAGACGGAAAAGCTGGGAGGAAAAAAAACAAGAGTCTCTGAACTTTGAAAGAGACGCAAGTTCCATTTCCAATTCCAATTCTAAAAACAAAAATTCCAAATTTGTCCTCGTCTAACCTGCTTCATCAGCTGAGGTTATTGTTGAGGATCGTGGTTTTTGTGGGTTTATTCACCCTAATTCTTGTCTTGTGAGTCCTATCTCGGACTGGTTGTGTAGCGTTTGAGTCTGTGACGTCAGCTGCGGGATCGGTCGGCGGCTATCCTTTGTGCTCGTCTGTTCTTGTGGTTTTCTTCGTTGGTGCAGGCTCCTGGCTCGTCTGGCTTGACTGACTGCAGTCCTTATAAGGACTTTTCGTAATCCCACTCCAGCTGGGGGATCGGTCGGCGGCTGTCCTTTGTGCTTGTTTCCTCTTGTCGTTTTCTTTGTTGGTGCAGGTTCCTGGTTTGATTGGCTGCAGTCCTTATAGGGACATTTTATTTGGTATTTTGTCTTCTCAATTGTGAAGTAACTGTAGAAGCTTTCCGATGTGATATGCCTCCTTGCGCTTTCCTTCATTCTACTTCCCGCGTTTGAGTTGTTGTTGTCTTTTGATTGCTTCCTCCGAGCTCAGCCATGGGGTGATTTCTCCGTCTTCAATGTAGTAATGCCATGTGTATTTATCTCCGAGTATTATATCTGGCATTGTGGCCATAATGCAGGGCACTGGTTTCCCGTACTTCTTTTCTTTTTCTTCCATGCGCTTTCTGTATTCCTGGCACTTGAGTTCGTAGTGCCTCGTTACCTCAGAGAACGGGTATCCTGGCCTCGGGACGTTCCCTATGCCGTCCACAGGGTGCTCATCTCGGTTTTCTTCGGACGTCAGGTGGGATATTGGCTTCCCTTTGGATGTTTCGGGCGTCGTGGTTTTGCTGCTGGCTTTCGCTTGTGGTTCAGGCTCGGTCTCTTGGTTTTCATCTTGCGATTTCTCTGTAATTTCTTGTTCGGCTTCTGTTGTTTTGTTTCGGAGCATTTCCATTTCAGCTTTCTGTAGTTCTCGCTCTGATTTAATGGTTTGTAGGATCTCTTCATTCTCCTTCTTAATCAGTGCCATATTTTCTACTTCTTGCTTGATGTTTAGCTGAATCTCCTTTATTTCCGCTAGAAGTTTTTCGTTGTCGTTATTCGGGGTCGGCGTCAGCCGTGCCTTGACTTGTCTCTTCAATTCGTCTATCTGTTTTTGAAGTTGATCTCTTTCGGCTTGTGCTATACCCCGGCTGTCTCGCCCCTCTGCATTGCTTCCTTGAATGGTGTCTTTGTGATGATGGCGATCTTTAAGACGGCTCTGTGTCTCTGCAGGTACGGACAGCCCAAGTATCTTGCTCCATGTTTGCCCAGGCAGTTGGCGTACTTTCTTTTGTTGTTGGGCGCTCGGAAGTCCGTGTCCAGCTTGGCCAGCGGACACTCCTTGAAGGCGTGGTGATCGGCGAAGTATCGGCATATTTCCGTATTACTGCGACACGTAGCTCTACTGTGGCCGACCTTCTGACACCTAGAACATTGCGTGATTCTTGGTATGAATCTCTCTGGTTGCTGCATTCTCTTGTTGAATGATACTGTGGTCGGCATCTCGCTGCCCTCCTACGCAAGAAAATTGAGGAAGCTAATAAAACAACGATAAGGGCACAGGGAGAAACTCAGGAAAGCACGCAGCTGACCATTTTGCGGATTCATTCGCACAAGATAACAATATCAACATTAGTCCAGAGAAACAACACGGGATTCGAGAGAAATGGCAACATACAGGACAGAATGAAACAGTACATGAGGTTCTGGAGGCACCTATTACAATCAGTGACCTGGGGCTAGCCATATAAAAACTGAAAATGAGAAAGTCACTAGGAGCTGTTTGTATCTCCAATGAAATGATCAGGAACCTAGGAACAGGGGCCAAAGCAAAGCTGTTGCAGATCTTCAATAACAGCTGGACCTTAGGCAGTGTTCACAAGCCTGGAGAGAAGCAATCATGATACCCCTCCTAAAATCAGGGAGAGACACTTCCATTTCACCCAGCTACAGACCAATTAGCCTCACCAGCTGTCTCTGCAAAACAATGGAGCGCATCATCAATCACAGACTGCAGTGATACATTGAAAGTGAAAACATCCTTGTGCCACAGCAAGCTGGCTTTAGGCAGTGCTGCTCTACGGAAGATCAGACAACCTGCCTCTCTCAAGAAATCGAGGATGCATTCCAAGAGAAAAAGCTGGTGCTTGCGGCATGGATAGATCTGAAGAAAGCCTTTGACAAAGTCTGGAAAGAAGGTCTAATAAAGAAACTGAGAAATTGTAAAGTCAATGGAAGAATGTACACATTGGTGAAAGCATACTTGCACAACAGAAGAGCCCGAGTACAGATAGACGGACTCAAGAGCAAGAAAGTACTACTGCGTCACGGTGTTCCCCATGGCGGAGTTTTGTCCCCCACACTCTTTCTAATCTTCATCAATGCTCTTGTTGCTAATCTACCGCATGTAATTAAAACGGCAATGTACGCTGATGATCTGATTCTATGGAGCACAAATGAACATGTATCAGTGGCTACCAGATTACTACAAAGATCTGTAGATCCATTTTTTGCATCGGCAAATAGATGGTGTGTCAGAATAAACACTGATAAGTGCAGCACCACTCTATTTACCATCTCTCCAAAACAAAAGGCTGGGATTATCCAGATAAATGGAATACCCCTTAGAGAAGAAATGAACCAACATACCTTGTAGTAACATTTGATGGCAGGCTAACATAGAGAAAGCACATCAACAAAGCAGTAGCAAACGCCAGAAGGAAAATAGCCATCCTGAGAAAACTAAGTGGAACCACAAGGGGAGCCAGTGGGAAAATACTTAGCAAAGTTCATCATAAGAGCATTCAACCACACCTGGAATACGGGTGAACTGCGTGGTGTTCGGCATCAAAAACCACACTAAAAGAGCTGGGCAAGGTGAAATCAAGCACTTAGAGACACCATAGGAGGTGTCATGAAATGCAGCCTTTACAGCCCAGAACAATTTTCGGTTCACTTCTGATGGACTGCTTTCTCTATAAGCATGTATAAGACGTTTCACATGACGCAAGATTACAAACCCCCACAGATGGCTTTCTGTATGGGAAATTTAATTTGACACCAGTACAGGTCACCCCCAGAGGTTATCAATCCAGCCAGACTGGAGGGCAGACTCAGTGGAGTGTGTAATTAAACCCCACCAGACATGAAGCAAGCAAACCAGGTTACCAACAGAGTTGTAAACTGGCAGCTGACCATGAGCACCTAATTGTTCCTTTGACATGACACCCGATAAGCAGAGCTAGGAAATCGCCTAACCGCGATGGCTGACCTCCATCTGAAACAGACTAGAGGTGCAAGGTGTGAAATCACTGATAAGACTCAGGGGGTTAAAAA
Organism: Cepaea hortensis; assembly: GCA_963921405.1. Taxonomy (NCBI): domain Eukaryota; kingdom Metazoa; phylum Mollusca; class Gastropoda; order Stylommatophora; family Helicidae; genus Cepaea; species Cepaea hortensis. The sequence continues at coordinate 521,510,229 of OY992876.1, forward strand.
TGGTCAGACTCACAGGTGTGAGGGCTAGTGTGCACGCAGTAAGAGTTTATGAGGGGACAGACTGGGACATAATGTGTCTGCCCTGTAGGGAGGTGTGAAACAGATCTGATAAGGAAATTAGAGCAAGACTGGCCACACAAAGTAAATGTTGGCTATTGAAACTGAAGCAGGAATGCTAGAGGGTGTGATGGCAAGTTTTGCAGTGATAATTGCAATTAACGTCAGGAGGAGATAAAGAAAGAATTTATAACTGGAATTCCTGGGAGATAATACTGTCTGGGGGACTCAGCATAAAATAGGCTGTTAGCTCTGGTCGTGTTAGAAATGAAAAAATCTCTGAACAGGTAGGCCACCAGCTCGTTTTGTGGTCATGTGTATGATTCTGATGTTGCTAGATTTCACTAGGAAAGTTATTTCTTAGTAACTAGTCAAGTCTGTTAGATGTATGTACTGATTTTCAGTCTATATCTGACCTAGGTTACTTCAAGAATTATCATTGCTTCAGGTTTCTTGAGTGTATATCCTATTGCTACAAGAGTTGTTTTTACTATACAAGTTGTTCTTACTATACCTTTTGTGAGGCAGACTTTTGACTTTCATTTATCATGTTAGATGTCTGTTACTCTATGGACACTTATTAGTTTCTCAGAAGTTGTAGATAATCATGTTACTACAACTTGGTTGTATTTCATACTATGTATGTAAGAATACTTTCATATGCCTAATGTTTAAGTATATTTTGGATGTATGTATTTGTAACTTCATATGAATATACGATGCTAGGATTATGCTTCGTAATATTCTTTTTATATGTATACGTCTCATTTTGTATGCATACAAACTAACTTTGCATAATGCTATTAAAGTATCATAATAGGTATCGTTCAATTAATATATTTTATGGGTATTTCATGTTTGGTATATTGATTTGTCACATGCAAACCTACCATTATGAAGTGTTGTGCTATTGTGTGCGCATGGGTACACTGGCCATCGATTGTGTTGGAAGCAGAGGTGTAATGGTACAGACATTACCCACAATTGGTATAGGGTATATGGTGCTAAACGTTTTCAGTGTATTCTGGGCGTGCGTTCACGGTAATTCACGAAAACCTGGCACAGGTACGGGTCACGGCTTGTAAGCCCGGATGATCAGGTACTATTATAATACCATTACCGACCCTGTGAGCTGCGAAACCAACTTTGGACGGAGCGGCTGTACGACACAGAATGTCTGTATTAGCGACATGGACATGGGGCGGCAGAAATGTAATAATTACAGGCGTGTGAGACAATTGAAAAGCCCGTCTCAGACTAAGACCGTGGGACAGAGATATGGAGGAAGAAGGAGATTGGTGAATGCAGTAGAGCTGGAAGATAAACTTGGCCAGACTGGTCATTGTATATGGGTGTGCTAGAATACATGTATTAATTAGGATTGTACTGATGTAGAACTAGATATAACACATTCTTGACTTCTTCCTAGCTCTCACATAAGAGCACCTGGGTATAGATCTCAAGACGAGTGACAACCAGGAAGTGCCAGGACTGACAGGCGTCAGAATACCAGCAAGCTGTTTTTTGTTTCTTCTGGAAAGAGGAGATCTGGACCACAGATCCAGATAGTTCAAGTAACAATTGAAGTTATGTAATGTTTCTCATCACTATCAAGATGTTATATGATTTCATCATCTTCTTGAAAACCATCAGATGTCTATTATTATGATTAGTAAATAAATGTTGTAGTATTGTAACTCATAGTTCTGTCATTATATTTTTTTCCAATTGTGCATACGTGTTGTGTGTATACATTGGTGGGGGTTCACTTAGACACCAAGGAAGGGAGCAGTCAGGGAGAAAAACCTGTACTGGGATAGTTGTCAATTGCCCGTAAATTTGGACTTAAAAATCTATCTTAGCTAACCTTCTCTTTCCTATTCCTTGGCGAATATTCAGCACAGTTCATTTCATTTTGTAACGAGCCACTTGGAGCTGTACGTTGGATATTCATGGGCTTAATCTGTAGTTCAGCCATATAGATTTTGTCCTTAGTCAATTTCTTACTATTTGGGGTTGTACGCCAGTGAATAATACTTTCATCTAGGCGGTGGCCACCCCGACTTCTGACAGGAGGGATGAGATCAACCCCCATAGTGGTGGTAGAGAAGACGGGGAGGACACAAGCACTGAGAGAGCGCAGAGATACGAAAACGCAAATACAAGCAGAAAAGTTCCTCAACTTGCCAGGTCACACTTTGAACAGATTTGAAAACTTAGCTATGGGGCGGTTAAAAAGGAGCAGTTTTATCCACCAGGCCAAAAGACTCTGCAGAGAAACCACCGATCTGCCCACAGTTGGTATACCCCTGAAAACTATACCAAGCGAACTCCATGGAAAGATGAACATAGTCTAGCATTACAAATCCAGACAAAAGTCAGAGGAGTATTTGACAAGGAAGAACAGAACAGTGTGCAGCGCAGAACAGCCACTCTCAGCTTCCTTGATGAAGAATACCCACATGACCTCTGCATTCGCGTCTACACAGATGGGTCTGCACAAAATTCTGTTCGAAATGGAGGAGGGGGAGTGTACATAGAATACCGAAATAATACTAGGGACATGGCCAGAGTACTAACAGGAAAGTACTGCCATAACTATGATGACGGTCGTGTTGTTTTGTGTTCGTCAACTTTTTCGCGTAGGGGATGGATTTATTCATCTCTTGCGTGTAATTGGTGTGCCAGGATGTAAAACCAGGAGTTTCTACTCAAGATCTGCACGGGTGCTACGGAGTTCGTGCATCGAGCGAAGCCATCCTTGAGTGAATTTTCAGCAGCGTGTGTGGTTCCAGTCTGTGTTTACGTTTTTTCAACATGGCGGAAGAACGTGTATTTTTCCGAGCGGTCAGCAGTCAACATAACGAAGCGGCGTGGTAGCCGCACAGGGACAAAGAAGCAAGGTAAGCGCGGTGGTTTGAGGCGTTTTAGACTCAAGTGTCACCGTCTAGGACTCAGGAATATCCGTATTCTATATTGGAACTGTGCCAGTGTAAAACAACGGGGCTCTATTTTAGAAACCCTAGTTTACAGGAACGACATTGTAGCACTCCAGGAGACGAGACTGGGCGATCAGCTACTCCGAATTGCCGGCTTCAAATGTTTCTACAACAGACGACATCTGGGAACGGCGATTCTCGTTCGCGACAGCATGGTGGCGTCAGAGCTAGACATGTCCAGTTGGGACAGTGACGATATACAAATACAGGCATTGAGAGTTCATTCCAGTATACCATTCGTGTTGGTTAATGTTTATGCCCGCAATGCGAGTATGGACGCCCAGAAGTGGCAGTGCTTAAGTGGCATATTAGGCCACGAGAGAAATGTTATTTTCTGTGGTGACTTCAACGCTAAAGGCAGAGCATGGGGAAACACTTCCTCCAATACACAAGGGGAGGAGCTCGAGACTGCACTGGAAACCATCGACCTGGTTTGTATTAACAGTGGCTGTGTCACAAGGACAGCAAGCCGTCCAGGCGATGAGGACAGTGCTATTGATCTGGCGCTAGTTTCACCTTCACTCACTACAGTGTGTAGATGGGGTGTCCTAGGACACCATGGCAGCGACCACCACCCATGCAGCATATTGGTGGAGAAAGGCAGAACCAGGCAGCACAAGCTAAAGGTAAAGACGTTCCAGTATGATAGTACAGGGCAAGATGTGGTGAGTAAAATAAGACGTGACAAGCGCAGAACGTTTCAGGGCAGGAAAAAAAGCTGGGAGCAGCCACCGTGGTGGAGTTTCGAGGTGGAGAAGGCTTGGGTGGATAAGCGTAGTGCTGTAAGGAGATGGCAAAATGCCAAGAAGAACAGAGCTGGTCATCCTAGTCCCTGCTTGCACTTAGAAAGAGAGATGCACACAAAAGTAAGCTATTTCAAAAAACTGGTCAAGGTGGTTAAAAGCGAAAAATGGGCAGAGGCGTGTCAAAGAGTAAGCACAGACAAATCACTGAAATTGTTCTGGCGACTACATAAAAGCATGAGTGGTGTAGTCAAGAATAAGAGCATTTCAGACTTCCAAGGTGCTGACCTCATCTGGCAGAGGACTGACGAGGACAAGGGCAAAGCCCTCTTTGAACGCTACCTTGAGCAGAGCAACCAGACAGACATGGGAGGCCGAAATCTGGCCAAGGAGGTCACCTCAGACAGATGCAAGGCCCAGACCACTTCGGAGGAAGACACAGTGACAGTGAAAGAAATCAAGGCTGTGCTTCGACAATCAAAAAACAGTGCTCCAGGTCCTGATGGCATAAGATACGACGACATAAATAGGTGTACCGACAATGAGCTAGAGAAACTAGCAGACATGTACAACAACAGTATAGGGAGTACTAGCATCAAGGAGGAATGGTTATACAGCTATCTGATTCCCTTGCCGAAGCCTGACAAAGACCACGCAAAAATTCAGGGATATCGAATTATAACCATGCAGAATACAATAGGCAAGCTGCTGGAGAAGGTAATTGCCAGGAAAATATCAAGCCAACTAGAGAGGCAAGGTGTTTTCCCACCTACCCTGGGTGGGTACCGTCCAAAAAGAGAAACCTGGACCAATGCAGCAGTCTTTGCCCATGATGTCTATGAAGGTTTCCACCCAGGCACTGAAACCGTTGCTGCAGCGATTGATCTTGAGGACGCATACAACAGAGTACCACTGGATTTTTTAATGTTTCAGCTTCTTGAACTAGACGTAAGTCCATTCCTCCTTAGTTGGATCGCTGCAGCCCTCTACCAACGGAAAGTAGTTTTTAGATGTGGCAGTTGGACTTCGGAACCAACAACAATATATCCTGGCCTACCACAGGGATCACCATTATCTCCGGTACTGTTCAACGCCTACACAGTGAGAATCACCAGTGAGCAGATCACTGGACCTGGCAGGACATTGTCATATGCCGATGATGTGTTAGTGTATCGTCAGGGTAAGGATAGAGAGGAGGTTGCTGTGGAACTACAAACCGAACTTCCTCCGAAGTCGGAGAGTGTCTGCCTGTACGGCGAGGAACCACCAGTCTGCACACCAATAAGCCAGACATGGGACAACGGATACTCACGCAAAACTCAGGTCCTGTATGACATCACACTGATGTTGGACAACAGGATGCCTTCATCCGACATACAGGACTTCGCGTTGGAGCTCAAGCCAACGAACACAAGCAAGGAAGCAAACCGAACTCAATCGCATAAGTACTTGGTGTGATGAAGCTGGGGCAATGGTCAATCCAACAAAGGCAACAGTGACTTGGTTCTCGTTGAACAATCATATTGTCAACAATCCAACACCAACTGTAATGCTGTGTTCAGAGACGGTGGAAAGAACGCAGGCAATGAATTACCTGGGGATACGGTTTGATCGAAGCCTTGCTTATAATGTGCACATAGACCAGGTGATAACAAAGGCCAAGCGGGGTTTGGCAGCGATGCGGGTGATGGCGGCAGCAAACTGTGAGCAGCGCCATCTATGTCTACTGTACGAGGGGCTGGTCATGTCTGTTTTGGAGTATGCAATGGCAATCCTGACTCTCAGCCATAAGCAGATAGAAAGGATGGAAAGGATACAGAATGAAGCTATGCGCATTATTCTTGGATGTACAAGAGATACAGCATGCAGGGCGATGCGCTACCTTCTTGATTTTCCAACCATTGAAGAGAGAATACAAGTTTGCAGGGCACGCGCCTACCTCAGAATTAACGCAAACACACAACATCCACTGCATAGTGAAATTAGGAAGGTGAAGGGCAGCAGGTTAAAAAGAGGACGGTCGTGGATGGGTCAAGCCGAAGACATTCTTCAACAGGTGTGTTCACTTGAGGACTTAGAACCTGGCGAGGAGTGGGTGCAAGTGCCAACAGATTTCTGCACATCCTTTTCAGTTTGCATCCAACTAGATAGAAAAGGCAGACAAGAAAATCCGGCTGCTGTTGAGGCTGAAGTACAAGCGTTGATTTTCGAGAATTCGCTAGACGGTGACGCGGTCATCTACACAGATGGGTCGGTCGTCCGACATGTGAGAAGCTCATGGGCCTTTACAGCTCGGGCCGGAGGGAGAATTGTGAAGGAGGACTCTGGTGCTTTCACTGAAACCACAAGTGGCCTGACCATGGAAGTCATGGCAGTAAGTAAAGCAATAACATGGCTCGAGACACAGACATTCACTAGGGCTTGTTTCCTTAGCGACTCAATGAACATGATCAAGAGGATAGAGGAGGGGTCGATCCGAAGAGAATGGTTGCTGCCTCTGAAGCGGTCTCGGCTGGCAAAGATTAGTTTCATCTTCGTGCCAGGTCATGCGGGAGTACAAGGAAATGAGCGGGCTGACAAGCTCGCAGGTGAGGCTACTGTGGAGGGCGGACTCGCCATGGACCAGGCTGACATTCTGAATGCTCTACGAGAAGTGAGACTTTTGCGAGAACCAAGTGATGACTGTGAATCTACAACAATGGTCAGACTGCGGGAGCAGCAAATTAAAAGAGGGGTGGCCAAACAAGAACACTACGCAGGAAGCCAAAGAAGATTGATAAACCAACACAGAACTGGCGTCGTTAGCCGCTACACGCTGCGGGATTTGCTGAGGAGGGGATCCGAGCACTTATGGACTGAATGGTTCGATGTGCAACGAGGATGATCTGTCGACTAACTAACTAACTAACTATAACTATGATGCTGACATTGAGGCAATCAAGATAGCAACAGAGAAATTACTAAATACCAGCCATGGTACACAACCCGTGGTGCTATTGACAGATGCAAAATCAGTACTCGCGGCACTCCTGTCTGTGAAATTGCCAGTACTAAGGACACTACTTTCTGAACTTAGCAGTCGGCATAAAGTCACCATACTGTGGATATTACCCCACTGTGGGGTGGATACCACCCCACTGTGGAATACCTGGAAATGACAGCTGATCGATGGGCTAAGGAAGGAGCAAAAGAAGAACAGCCTGATGTGCCCATTACATAACGGCAAAAGAAAAGAATGATCAAATCGGTCTAAAAGCCACCAAAACATGCTCAAGACGACTACCACGTTATGGACAGACCAGAACAAGTCATTATTCTGTGCATCAGAACAGGACACCATAGATTACACAACCACATGTATACAAAATTCAAGATTGGTGAATCAGCCATGTGCACATGTGCTTTGGCGTGGCAGACAACAGAGCACATACTCCAAGATTGACTGATTGATTTAGGAACCGACATCACAGCATTCGGGACATTCCCATAAGCGCTCCGTCCCCATCCTCAGCAGCCAGCGAAGAGTTCCAACACTAATAGTTCCAGTAGCAATCTGATTATATCGCCTTTCCTCTAAGCGTCGAGCATCGGCCAGATCCCCTCGTCACACCTCGCTGCCGCATTCTTGCCAGACTATGGTGATCCATTTGCTCCTCCGAGGTGCTCCCACATACTCCAAGACTGACCAAAATACAACATATCTAGGCAAACCTTCTGGCCTAGAGAGACTACAGTGGAAGATAAACTCTATGGACGGCTGTATGAACTAAAAAAGACAGTTAAATTCATACAAGAGACAACATTGCAGTTATAGACATATTTCAAGCGAACGAAAGAAGAAGAAGAAGCTTTGCTCATCGTCCACGTTTCACATCCATACAAAAGTCAAAGTACAGGTTCTATGCATAAAATTTGGTGGAACTGCGGTAAAGCTGTGAAGGTTCTATGCAGCACTGCAACACTCTTTCTCGTTGCAAATGACATCTTTTTTATTATTCAGTATGTTTTCGGTTGTGCAAAAGGCTATCTTTGCCATACCAAGGCATCTCCCATTAGATGTTATAACTGTTCCGAGATAATTGTACCGGTTCTCTTGCCAATCCCAGTTTTGTATTAACTTCCGCCATTGTGGGACACTGATGGAGAAGATGGCGACTTTTTGGTAAGTGTTATGTGATCGTCTTGCTGAATCAAGTATAATAAAACCATGCTGAATGAGCCTTCAAACGACCTTCAGTATGAGAATGGAGGTGGAGTCAAAGACAACACTCAGCGGCATGCCGTTGGCTAGAGAAGACTACTGAAACACATTGTATATTATATTAATTATTATGGATTCAAAGAGTATGAGTATGATTGTCAATCATAATAATCTGATTACAACTGTATGTCACTTCTAATAGTAGTAATACTAATAGGTAGCCCTATCACGATTTTAAATTTGAGTATTTACTAAAGAGGCCGCCACAGAAGATAGGCCTTGAAATTCAAAATCTAATGGTACCACAATGATGCCTGTATGTCACTTATAAGTGAAGAGAAGATATTCACAATTTTGTGAAGGTGAGACGAGTTGCGATTTCTCATGCTATTCACCCATAATGATAACTCTCCAGTGTGTCCGATTACCTCCTTTACCAGCGACACCTGGTGGTGTATGCGCGTCTGTGTGTGCGAGATTGTCTCAAATGGTCATATGAAAACTGACTTCAAAAATATGTTCCGTCATGTTAGTTTTTAAGTTTTAGTCGTTGGATCAACATCACGGCACACGGTTTAACTCATAAGTGCCCCGTTTTCCTCCTAACTCAAACCTGAGTATGGAGAAACTCAGCTCAATGCACGAACTCCGTTGCATCAGCGAGGATCCTGAAATACTTTGGGTAGATTTTTAACTCGAAATTTTGCCCGGGCAGCGCCGCTAGGCTACTCTTTTTCGATTTCCAACTGCCAAGGGATTTTTTACGTGTGCAACAATACACACGGGCTCCGATCTCACTACCCAGAGACCAGGGGAAATTTTGTTACTGGAAGTCCAGGTGGATTTTTAAAAATAAATCCCGGTCCTCACCGGGGCCTGAACCCGGGACCTCCAGCACTCGAGGCGGACACCATACCTTGAGACCACTCAGCTCCGTCATTTTAAATAATTACAAAATAGTACAAGTATACAAATAAATTATTAATAATCTTTAAACTTGTGTTCTCTTTAACTTTAGTAGGTCAAATCGCACGTTTTGTGTGTTGAAAAGTGTAGCGCAATCGATATGCGGCGGCCGTCATGACCCATGGGTTTCCAATTCACAAAGTCACATCTTCACAGAAAATCTGTTTTTCAACCACAATTTGAGCAAGTTTAGAGATGAAACTATACTGATTCAGGGACAATATTTTATATGGCAATTAAAATTTACATTAAACAAAGACATCTATTGGATCCATCGATTCCGATACACGATCATTCCGCTACCTCTGTGGGATGCGCTCCCCGGCAGTCGGCAGCTCGCACAGATCCATAGAGCACACTTTATTCACAAACTTCCAGTTTCTTTGTTATGTATAATATTTTAGTTCGTAATGTTTAATAGTTTCTATTATATCACCTAATAATTTTGTGAAAAAAAAAAAAAATATATATATACCCAACCGGGAATAGAACCCCGGTCTGCCGCGTGACAGGCGGAATGCTTACGACTACACTAGCGAGGACACAATGATTTTTCCTCAAAGATTATTTACTTTCCCTGTATCTCTATCCCTATATATTTATAGTCAAGCTGCCGTTTAGGTTTCCCATTCACAAAGGCACTCATCATGATCATAACATCTTCGCCTGTTTTTCAACCACAATTAAAGCAAGTTTAGCGATGAAACTTTCCAAATTTCTGAAAAATTTGATGCAGAATTCGAAGATCCATCTAAAATTGATGGTTTTCTATTGAAAGCGCCAGAAAAAAAAAAATAATTACGGTTCAGCGTGCCATTTCCATTTTTCTCTGCTTGCGAGGTTGCCTCAACGAAACGGGTCATAGATTATGAAAACTGACTTTAAAAAAATATGTTCAATCATGTTAATTGATTAAAAAATATAGTACAAGTTAGTTAGTTAGTCGACAGATCATCCTCGCTGCACATCGAACCATTCAGTCCATAAGTGCTCGGATCCCCTCCTCAGCAAATCCCGCAGCGTGTAGCGGCTAACGACGCCAGTTCTGTGTTGGTTTATCAATCTTCTTTGGCTTCCTGCGTAGTGTTCTTGTTTGGCCACACCTCTTTTAATTTGATGCTCTAGCAGTCTGGCCATTGTTGTAGATTCACAGTCATCACTTGGTTCTCGCAAAAGTCTCACATCACGTAGAGCATTCAGAATGTCAGCCTGGTCCATGGCGCGTCCGCCCTCCACAGTAGCCTCACCTGCGAGCTTGTCAGCCCGCTCATTTCCTTGTACTCCCGCATGCCCTGGCACGAAGATGAAACTAATCTTTGCCAGCCGAGACCGCTTCAGAGGCAGCAACCATTCTCTTCGGATCGACCCCTCCTCTATCCTCTTGATCATGTTCATTGAGTCGCTAAGGAAACAAGCCCTGGTGAATGTCTGTGTCTCGAGCCATGTTATTGCTTTACTTACTGCCATGACTTCCATGGTCAGGCTACTTGTGGTTTCAGTGAAAGCACCAGAGTCCTCCTTCACAATTCTCCCTCCGGCCCGAGCTGTAAAGGCCCATGAGCTTCTCACATGTCGGACGACCGACCCATCTGTGTAGATGACCGCGTCACCGTCTAGCGAATTCTCGAAAATCAACGCTTGTACTTCAGCCTCAACAGCAGCCGGATTTTCTTGTCTGCATTTTCTATCTAATTGGATGCAAACTGAAAAGGATGTGCAGAAGTCTGTTGGCACTTGCACCCACTCCTCGCCAGGTTCTAAGTCCTCAAGTGAACACACCTGTTGAAGAATGTCTTCGGCTTGACCCATCCACGACCGTCCTCTTTTTAACCTGCTGCCCTTCACCTTCCTAATTTCACTATGCAGTGGATGTTGTGTGTTTGCGTTAATTCTGAGGTAGGCGCGTGCCCTGCAAACTTGTATTCTCTCTTCAATGGTTGGAAAATCAAGAAGGTAGCGCATCGCCCTGCATGCTGTATCTCTTGTACATCCAAGAATAATGCGCATAGCTTCATTCTGTATCCTTTCCATCCTTTCTATCTGCTTATGGCTGAGAGTCAAGATTGCCATTGCATACTCCAAAACAGACATAACCAGCCCCTCGTACAGAAGACATAGATGGCGCTGCTCACAGTTTGCTGCCGCCATCACCCGCATCGCTGCCAAACCCCGCTTGGCCTTTGTTATCACCTGGTCTATGTGCACATTATAAGCAAGGCTTCGATCAAACCGTATCCCCAGGTAATTCATTGCCTGCGTTCTTTCCACCGTCTCTGAACACAGCATTACAGTTGGTGTTGGATTGTTGACAATATGATTATTCAACGAGAACCAAGTCACTGTTGCCTTTGTTGGGTTAACCATTGCCCCAGCTTCATCACACCAAGTACTTATGCGATTGAGTTCGGTTTGTAGTTCCCCAGCAACCTCCTCTCTATCCTTACCCTGACGATACACTAAAACATCATCGGCATATGACAATGTCCTGCCAGGTCCAGTGATCTGCTCACTGGTGATTCTCACTGTGTAGGCGTTGAACAGTACCGGAGATAATGGTGATCCCTGTGGTAGGCCAGGATATATTGTTGTTGGTTCCGAAGTCCAACTGCCACATCTAAAAACTACTTTCCGTTGGAAGAGGGCTGCAGCGATCCAACTAAGGAGGAATGGACTTACGTTTAGTTCAAGAAGCTGAAACATTAAAAAATCCAGTGGTACTCTGTTGTATGCGTCCTCAAGATCAATCGCTGCAGCAACGGTTTCAGTGCCTGAGTGGAAACCTTCATAGACATCCTGGGCAAAGACTGCTGCATTGGTCCAGGTTTCTCTTTTTGGACGGTACCCACCCAGGGTAGGTGGGAAAACACCTTGCCTCTCTAGTTGGCTTGATATTTTCCTGGCAATTACCTTCTCCAGCAGCTTGCCTATTGTATTCTGCATGGTTATAATTCGATATCCCTGAATTTTTTTGTGGTCTTTGTCAGGCTTCGGCAAGGGAATCAGATAGCTGTGTAACCATTCCTCCTTGATGCTAGCACTCCCTATACTGTTGTTGTACATGTCTGCTAGTTTCTCTAGCTCATTGTCGGTACACCTATTTATGTCGTCGTATCTTATGCCATCAGGACCTGGAGCACTGTTTTTTGATCGTCGAAGCACAGCCTTGATTTCTTTCACTGTCACTGTGTCTTCATCCGGAGTGTTCTGGGCCTTGCATCTGTCTGAGGTGACCTCCTTGGCCAGATTTCGACCTCCCATGTCTGTCTGGTTGCCCTGCTCAAGGTAGCGTTCAAAGAGGGCTTTGCCCTTGTCTTCGTCAGTCCTCTGCCAGATGAGGTCAGCACCTTGGAAGTCAGAAATGCTCTTATTCTTGACTACACCACTCATGCTTTTATGTAGTCGCCAGAAAAATTTCAGTGACTTGTCTGTGCTTACCCTTTGACACACCTCTGCCCATTTTTCCCTTTTAACCACCGTGACCAGTTTTTTGAAATAGCTTACTTTTGTGTGCATCTCTCTTTCTAAGTGCAAGCAGGGACTAGGATGACCAGCTCTGTTCTTCTTGGCATTTTGCCATCTCCTTACAGCACTACGCTTATCCACCCACGCCTTATCCACCTCGAAACTCCACCACGGTGGCTGCTCCCAGCTTTTTTTCCTGCCCTGAAACGTTCTGCGCTTGTCACGTCTTATTTTACTCACCACATCTTGCCCTGTACTGTCATACTGGAACGTCTTTACCTTTAGCTTGTGCTGCCTGGTTCTGCCTTTCTCCACCAATATGCTGCAAGGGTGGTGGTCGCTGCCATGGTGTCCTAGGACACCCCATCTACACACTGTAGTGAGTAAAGGTGAAACTAGCGCCAGATCAATAGCACTGTCCTCATCGCCTGGACGGCTTGCTGTCCTGGTGACACAGCCACTGTTGATACAAACCAGGTCGATGGTTTCCAGTGCAGTCTCGAGCTCCTCCCCTTGTGTATTGGAGGAAGTGTTTCCCCATGATCTGCCTTTAGCGTTGAAGTCACCACAGAAAATAACATTCCTCTCGTGGCCTAATATGCCACTTAAGCACTGCCACTTCTGGGCGTCCATACTCCCATTGCGGGCATAAACATTCACCAACACGAATGGTACACTGGAATGAACTCTCAACGCCTGTATTTGTATTGAAACTTCCGGTTTCAAGATGGCGACGGACAGTCGTGTTGTTTTGTGTTCGTTAACTTTTTCGCGTAGGGGATGGATTTATTCATCTCTTGCGTGTAATTGGTGTGCCAGGATGTAAAACCAGGAGTTTATACTCAAGATCTGCGCGGGTGCTACGGAGTTCGTGCATCGAGCGAAGCCTTCCTTGAGTGAATTTTCAGCAGCGTGTGTGGTTCTCAGCAGTCTGTGTTTACGTTTTTTCAACATGGCGGAACAACGTGTGTTTTCCGAGGGTTCAGCAGTCAACATAACGAAGCGGCGTGGTAGCCGCGCAGGGAGGAAGAAACAAGGTAAGCGCGGTGGTTTGAGGCGTTTTAGACTCAAGTGTCACCGTCTAGGACTCAGGAACATCCGTATCCTATATTGGAACTGTGCCAGTGTAAAACAACGGGGCTCTATTTTAGAAACCCTAGTTTACAGGAACGACATTGTAGCACTCCAGGAGACGAGACTGGGCGATCAGCCACTCCGAATTGCCGGCTTCAAATGTTTCTACAACAGACGACATCTGGGAACGGTGATTCTCGTTCGCGACAGCATGGTGGCGTCAGAGCTATACATGTCCAGTTGGGACAGTGACGATATAGTACAAGTATACAAATAAATTATTAATAATCTTTAAACTTGTGTTCTCTTTAACTTTAGTAGGTCAAATCACACGTTTTGAGTGTTGAAAAGTGAAAGTGTACATGCCAGTCCAATCGATATGCAGAAAATGTATCAAATTAGGAGGTATTTAATTTACAAATGAGATCACCACAAATAAATAGGCCTTGAAAAACCAAATTCAATGGTACCCTAATGATGCCTGTATTTAATACAGGCATCATTAGGGTACCATTGAATTTGCACGATTTTAAATTTGAGTGTTTACAAATGAGACCATGACAGATAGAAAGGCCTTGAAAAACAAAATATAATGGTACCTCAGTTATGCTTGGATGTCAATTCTGAGCGGAGATATTTACATCTGAGTGTCAAAATCTCGATACAGATTTCGCCATACTATTCATACTTTGAGGCTGGAAAAATTGGGTCCATTGTTTTTAATTGTTATCACCACTTCCGGTCCAACATGATTGTCTCAGACAGGTCACTGATGGATACTACATCCGACTTCATCCATATGTTCCATCATGTTAAATGAAAACATGATAGTACAAGTATACAAATAAATTATTAATAATCTTTAAACTTGTATTTTCTTTAACTTTAGTAGTTTAAATTGCACGTTTGAGCGATAAAACTTTCCGTTGCCGGCAACCGCCTTGGAGTTCCATTCACAAAGACCCCGTAGACATATATTTGTATACAACATTTAACGCAATATAAGCGATGAAACTCTCCAAATATATGTAAAAATGGGTTGTGAATTCGAATATCCATCTAAAAATATCTTATATTAAATAAACAAACTCTAGAAAATAAATTTACTTATTTTTGCCAAGAAATTCAATTTATTTAAAAGGTCACATCTGCTATTGTTATGTGATATTTGAATGAATGAATGACGTTGTAGGCATGAATGGACTTTACAGCAGTCATTTTGGTGACACAATGGAACAGGCTGAGTGACGCCGTATGTCAATTCTAAGCGGAGGTATTCACATTTGAGTGTTTTGATCTTGAACAAATAATTGTTCAGGAATTTGCTCTTTGAGCATCTCTCCTTTGTGTCCCAGTCTGAGTGAGAGCTGAAATTATGGCTTCATACTACTATAACATTTTTATTTCTAATCGAACATCTTAGCAAACATAGATCATTGTGATCGGGACAGCAAGCCCTAACTGCACGTACACACATACACACACATCCCTGACATACACACCCACACACACATCCTCACATCTAGACACATACATGATGCTTCACATGATCACTGAAACTAATAAGAACAAACTCCCACACTTTACACACAGTTGAGACACTGATGATTGTCGTGAGCATTCTCGCAAAAATTGTAAGAAGTGGAGAAAAAAATTGTACATATGCGTTGTGTAGCGTAAAAATTAGTGATGAAATTCAACTCTCTCTCTCTCTGTCTCTCTCTGTCTCTCTCTGTCTCTGTCTCTCTCTCTCTCTCTGTCTCTCTCTCTCTCTCTCTCTCTCTCTCTCTCTCTCTCTCTCTCTCTCTCTCTCTCTCTCTCTCTCTCTCTCTCTCTCTCTCCCTCTCCCACTCACTAACTCTCTCACATCATAGTAATGATATATTATATATGATAAAATCAAGTGGCATACAAAATGATATGAAAGATGAGAATACAAAAAAAATATGGAAGTGCATGTTACAGGACAATCAAGTAGCATACAAAATGATACCTCGTAATATGAAAGATGAGAATACATAAAAAATATGGAATAGCATGTTACATGACATGCGTGCACTCAACTCTCTCTCTCTCTCTCTCTCTCTCTCTCTCTCTCTCTCTCTCTCTCTCTCTCTCTCTCTCTCTCTCTCTCTCTCTTTCTCTCTCACACACACAGCATACACACGCAAATATGGACATATATCCATGCACATACACACATCCACATACTTAGGAACACGTACTCGCTTAAAACACGAATACACACTCCCTCGCATACACTGCATGCATGCACACTTACACACACAAACATATACACATATAAACACAAGCACACACACATACATACATACATACATACATACACATGCACATACATATAAACACACATCAACGCACACCTTAACACGTACAGACACACACACAGAGGCACACAAAGATACACACATGTACACACATATACACACATACAGACATGCGCACACACACACACATCCATACATATAAACACACATAGACACACTCATCCATCCACACACATAAACGCTGCCTCACATAATCACTAAAACTAATATGAATAAACTCCACTTTTTACATGTACACACTGTCGACTATCGTGAGCATCCTCACAAGAACATTCAAAATTGGGAAACAATGGGAAAACATGGAAATATGGAAAATTGTGATGAAAATATAGTGTATATTGTGTAACGTAAAAATAAAATAGTGGTCCAATCCAGTAAGATAATTCTTGGAATTGAAATAAACATGATGAAATAAGCAGTGCATGTTAAATCCAATTGGCAGTAAAAATGCTAATATGAAAGGTGAGGATACAGGGAAAAAATATGGCATAATGATATGCTTGCGCTCATCTCACTCTATCTCTCTCTCCCTCTCTCTCGCTATTTATTTTTCTTTCACGCACACTGGCACACTAACTCTCTCATTGTCTCATTCTCTCCCACTCTCCCACTCACTATTTCTCTCTCTCATGCTTATACTCACACTCGCCCTCATTTACACACACTGTCAGCAACTTGCTTGCTACAGGTCTTTCAGGACTCCCCTACTTTTGCACCGCACGAAATAACAACTCGTGTCATTTGCAAAAGGAATGCAATTTATTTAAGCTGGCAATTTACAAGCTCTGCAAGCGGTATGCTTCATTGACATTAAACAACATGAATGCAATGAAGTGGTGAGAAATTATGCTAGTAATCACAATCTAAATCTACAGCCTAATATTTAACTATTGCCTAGAAACTTACAGCATTTGTCAAGAACACGTCTACTCTCTAATCGTCTCCAGTCGGGTCTGTCCACACGCTACACATTGCGTGGTCAAGCAGGGACGCTGTCCCCTCCGTGCAGTAGCCAGTCTTGCGTGCATGGAGTCCCAAGCACGCTGGCTCGTGAACTTGAGTAACCAGGCACTTCACGGTTACTCGCAAGGCCAAGCTTCCCAATGGCTTGGGGAAGCCCTCGCTCACTTGTCCTGATTGCCCCCTTGGTTGACACAAATGTGTCCCCTTGTGAAGCTATTTATAGCGCTGGTGTCTCTCCTGTCTGGTGTCTCCCTACTAGACTTGTGTTAACTCTTATTAACTCTCTAAAGCCTTATTGGAGATTCTGACACACACACATACTCACATATTCACTCTCACTCAATCTCCCACTTACACTCTCTTACTCTCTGTCTCACTCACACTCACTCGTTCACTCTCTAAACCACACTAAATACCTTCTTATTCGCACACACAGACAAGCAGACACACACACTAACTCACTCTCACTCATTCACTTTCTCATGCCGTCTCTCACTCACCCACTCTCTCTCTCTCTCTCTCTTACACACTCACTTGCTCTCACACTCACTCACTCGCGCACATACACGCATACCCCAAATTCTCTCTCACTCACTCACGCTTCCATACCCACTCACTCACTTGCTGACTCTCTAACTCACACTCACTCACTCACTTTCTCACTCTATCACACAGACAGGCAGACACACAACACACCCACTCTCTCAGATTCACTAATTCTCTCACTCAATCTCTCACACATATGTCCACACACTCACTCACTTTTACTCACTCAGGCACACGCGCATGCATACTCTCTCACTCTATCTGTCTCATACTAATTCTTCCACTCACACTCTTTCTCACTCACTCTCTCACCCACTCTCTCGCTCGCTCTCACACATACATTGAAGAATGATAGTGAAAAAATTATGGTGAAAAAGTGATACCAGTAGGTGACTTATGGAGGCATATAGTCGGTATGAAGTAAGTATTGAAAGAGTTTTTGGTTGAATGTGTAGGGACTCATTAGAGTTTTCAGATCTGGTGGAAGGCTATTCCACAAGTGAGCACTAAGAAACAAGTTTTGTATAAGTCCAATCTAGGCTTTGGAACCTGTAATAAATTTAAGCGCTTACTGTTCATTGCATTAGATTGAATTAATGGTAGAAGATACTCTGGGGTATTTTCAGATATAATTTTATTCACTAATTTGGCTTTGTTAAAAAGGAAGCGCTTTCGAAGTGATAGAAGTCTTAGATAGCTGTATAATTTATTATTTTCAACGTGCTTTAAGCTAGAAACTAGACGTATAGTGCAGGTTTGAACCGAACACAATCGTTTCATATTAGATTTAGGGCAACCATCCCAGACTGCACTACACTACGCAGGAAGCCAAAGAAGATTGATAAACCAACACAGAACTGGTGTAGTTAGCCACTATACGCTGCAGGATTTGCTGAGGAGGGGATCCGAGCACTTATGGACTGAATTTTTTGATGTGCAATGAGTATGATCTGTCGACTAACTAACTAACATTTTGGATTTCCATTCACAAAGATGAAAACACATCTCCGCAGAAATTTGTGTGTGTGTGAATGAACGAACTTTATTTTCAAAGGGTAACAAATTGGGCACGCAGGTCCGTCTTACATTCGGCCATTCCAATCACTCATCTTTCGTTCATCAACAGTACATATTACATTCACATAGGAAAAAGACATTGTCAAATTAATGTTGTAAACATAAACAATGCATATTTGTCTACCACAATTCAAGCAAGTTCTGCAATGAAACTTTCCAAATATATGTAAAATTGATGCAGAAATTGAAAATCCATCTAAAAGCAATACTATTCTATGAGCAGCCTAAAAACAATAATTACTTTCTGTATGCCAAATAACTGAAATTGTTTCAAAGACTCAGGTAATTTAGACCAATCGCTATGCACAGAATGTTAGACTGGCCTATTCTGCAGAAACTAAGACAGTGTTTGTTATTGTCACATGACATTTGAATGAATGGATGCTGCCAGATACACACATGGTATTATCATAGCCATATTTTAGCATTTTGGGTACACAATGGATCCTTCTGTGCAGGCGCAAAATCTATTTTCCGGTTTAGGTTTGTTTCCAGTGGTTATGTAAACCCGCTACCTTTATGTATGATACATGTTGCATGTCCTTTATGTAAGATACATGTTGCATGCCTTTTATGTATAATACATGTTGCATGTCCTTTGCAGGATGTTGTGGTTAACCCCAACCCATAGTTGAGTAACTAGGCAATTTTGTGTTGAGTAGCTTGCCATTGCTTTCTAAATGAGAACTGACTTGTGTGGGGAATGAATACAATACCCCAACATCAGCACACAGGAAGTCCTCAGTACTCATCTCATCTCTCATCTCATCATGTTCCTCTTGTACCTTGCGGTGTCGAGGTGAAGTATAAACTTCGTGAGAGTGCCCGGTTATGGGCTTCGTATATCGACATTCCCATGGATTCTGTTATTCCCTCCGTCCAACGTTTACGTGGTCGGCCTCTTCCTCTGTTTCCATCTGGTCTGTACAGCATTGCTTGTTGTGGCATGCTGTTGACTGGTAGCCTACTTGCATGGCCAAACCATTTGACTTGCTGCTTTCTAATAAAATCTAGAGCAGCTTTAACCCCCACTTTAGTCCTGATTTCTTCATTTCTGATCTTATCTCTTCTTGATATGTTGAGTATTCTTCTCAGGAACCTCATTTCTGTTGTTGTGATTTTTCTTTTCTCTGTTTCTGTCATTGTCCAGGTTTGGCATTGGTAGCACAGAGTTGGTAGGAAGATTGTGTTGTAAAGTGCTTTCTTAGTAGTTATTGATACATGTTTGTTCTTTAGTATTGGTGCCATTTGTCCAATGAGTTGATTTGCCTTATTGCACCTATTTTCGATCTCGTCTTCTGATCTGCCATTTGATGATATTATACTTCCTAGGTACTTGAAGCTCTTTACTTGTTTCAAAGGATGTTCGTTTAGGTGAATTGTTGCTGTTTGTTCTTCTTTAGTTATAGTCATTACCTCTGTTTTGCTTGTGCTAATTTTCATGTTATGTTCCCTACACATTTCTTTTAGACTATTCATGTGGTCTTGTAATTCAGCTTCTGATTTTGCTATTAGTGCTTGGTCGTCCGCAAACAGGAGTTCCCTAATGGTTAGATTTGCAGATGGTTCTTCTTCTGTGATCTCGTCATGCGGTATTCTTGCTGACTCTGCTTGGCTGGTTTCTTTACATATGTTGTCTATATATGTTATGAACAAGAGAGGGGACAGGACACAACCTTGTCGTACTCCAGATCTTATGGTGAAGGGTTCTGAGTGTCCTCCAGTTGCTCTAACTATGCATTCACTGTTGTTGTATAAACTTCTACATAGGTTTGTTAGATATGTACTCACTCCATATTGTTTAAGGATTTCCCACAGCTTGTTTCTATCTACCCTATCAAATGCCTTTTCTTGGTCGACAAAGGCTAAGTAGAGTGTTTCATTGAATTCGATTGATTTTTCTATAAGTTGTCTAAGAGCAAAAATGGCGTCTGTGCATCCTTTGTTTTTCCTAAATCCAAGCTGCGTTTCACTTAGCTGGGGTTCTAAAGTAGTTCGTAATCTTTTTTCAAGAATTTTGCAAAATATTTTCCCAGTATGACTCAACAGTGAAATGCCTCAGTATTGTGTGCAATCTCTTTTGCTGCCTTTGTTTTTCCAAATTGGGATAATTATGGCATTTCCCCAGTCTCGTGGTGTCTGTTGTTCTACCCAAACATGGTTGAATAGTCTATGTAGCCAAGCTGTTCCTACTTCTCTTGCTGCTTTAATTAGTTCATTTGGTATTTCATCCTGTCCTGGTGATTTGTTCAATGGGGCTAATCTGATGGCTTCTCTAATTTCTTCTTTTAGTATGTCTGGTTCTAGTTCTTCGGTGACATCTGTGTAGGTCTCTTGAATTCCTGTGACATCTGATGGGATGTTGAGAAGTTGTTCGAAGTACTGCTTCCATCTTATTAGGATCTGTTTTTGTTCACTTATTGGTTCTCCATTTTCGCTGTTAATTATTTCAGTTGGGTCAAAGGGTTCTCCTCTGGTTCGCATTGCACTTATCTTTTTGTAGAAGTTTCTGGTTGCCTCCTTGTAGTTTTTATTTAGGGTTTCTCCATACTCTTCCCAGTCTTTTTGTTTTTCCCTCTTTACTATTCTACTCACATGTCTTCTCGCTATTCTGTATTCTCTATAATCACATTCCTGTTTGCTCTTCAACCACTTTTTATATTTTTCCTTTTTGTCTTTTACCGCTTTCTTTACTTCTGCGTTCCACCAACTTGTTATTTTCTTTATCCGTGTTTTGCGTTTTTTCGTGGTTCCTGTCATGGAATGCCGCCTTAACATCCCAGAATATTTTTCTCGGTCTCCAAATTTGAGAGGCCAAATTGAGAAAGAATGAATTAATCACACTACTCCAAGGCTATCTAGTCGTGAGGTAAGATTATTCACAAAAAGCCTCTAGCCATGACGTAAGCTTGCAGATGGCAAGTAAAATGGGATACTTGAGATGGACACAACTAGATAATTTAAATTAGTCTACACCTTGGAAAACTGCTGACCCAGACGGGCTATGACACCACACAGACACATTGGCACCTTCTCGTCCAGGTGGGCCATTGTTTGAATAAAGGCAATTAACGCCAGATGGAGATAATAGCCCCAGGGCTATAAACAAGCCCCGTCCACTCTGACTGGCAGACTCAGGAAGGTGTGAAATCACTGATAAGACTCAGGGGGCTAATAATGGTCAGACCCACAGGTGTGAAGGCTAGTGTGCATGCAGAAAGAATTTTTATGACTGGACAGACTTGGAGTTAATTGCAATTAACGTCAGGGGGGAATAAGAAGAATTTATGAATGGAATTCCGGGGAGATAAGTGTCTACTGCTAGGCTAGGTATAAAAACCCCTGCTAGACTTTTTCCCTTTAGATTAAGTCTGACTTCAGAACAGGTAGGCAGCCAGCTCAATGTTTGTAGTCATATGTATGATTATTATGTTGGCTTCTAGGAAGGATTTCTTGGTAACTATGCAGCAGTCTTTTAGACATATGAACTTTCAGTCTATATCTGATCTAGGTTATTGCAAGAACTGTCATTGTCATAGGTTACTTGAGTGCTTTTTCTAAGTTCTGTGTTCAATATCATTGTGCTGTAAGTGCTACTCTTCTGAGAAGTAGAAACTTATGGAAGGCAGGTCTTGTCTAGATATACTTGAGGTGTCGTAGCAGATGCTTGCCATCTCTTTCTAAACTAGACTAGTCTCGTTTTGGTGTGTGCATTTTTTCTTGTACAGAATATAGTCAACTGACTATTTATTTAATTCTTACAACAGCAGTACTAAGTGGTGATTACACCGGGCAGCTCAGCAAATATGGCAGGTCTGTGTGGTCACTTCAATTAGACTTGTTGTATATCTCATTTGGTAGCTATACAATATTAGTACTCATTAATAATGCCTGATGCTATTATGTTGAGTATCATTATATGTCCATCTTGAAGTAATATATTGTTTACGGATATGTTGGATGTATGTATGTGTAATTTCATATGAATATACGATGCTAGGAATATGCTTCGTACATATTCTTTTTGTGTATATACGTCTCATTTTGTATACATACAAACTAACTATGTGCATTATGCTATGATGTTAAAGTATCATAATATGTCTAGTTTAATCAATATGTTTATGTGTATTGGATGTTTGATATATTGATTTGTCATATGAAAACCTACCAATATGAAGTGTTATGCTATTGTCTGCGCATTGGCACATTGGCCAACGATTGTGTTGGAAGCAGAGGTGTAATGGTACAGACATTACCCACAATTGGTATAGGGTATATGGTGCTAAACTTTCTCAGTGTATTGTGGGCGTGCATCCACGGTAATGCATGGAAACCTGGCACAGCTACTGGTCATGGCTTGCAAGCCCGGATGATCAGGCATTGTTATAATACCCTTACCGACCCTGTGAGCTGCTAAACTTTGGACGGAGTTGCTGTACGACACAGAATTTCTGTATTAGCGACATGGACATGGGGCGGCAGAAATGTAATCATTACAGGCGTGTGAGACAATTGAAAAGCCCGTCCCAGACTAAAGACAGTAGGGAGAAGGAGGATGATGAACACAGTAGAGCTGGAAGATAAACTTGGCCAGACTGGTCATTGTATATGTGTTTACTAGAATATGTTTTACTTAAGATTGCGCTGATGTAGAACTAGATATAACACATTCTTGACTTTCTTTCAAGCTCTCACAAGGAGCACCTATGTTATAGATCTCAAGACTAGAGACTACTGACTAGGCGGTGTCAGGACTGACAGGATTCGTCAGAATACCGGCAAGCTGTTCTCTTTTTTGAGTCTACTGGAGAGTGGGGATCTGGACCACAGTTCCAGATAGATGAAGTAACAAGTAAAGTTACGTAATGTTTCTCATCACAATATGTTATATGATTTCATCATCCCCATATTGAAAACCATCAGATGTCTATGATTAGTAAATAAATGTTGTAGTATTGTAACTCATAGTTCTGTCATTATATTTTTTCCAATTGTGCATACGTGTTGTTGTGTACATTGGTGGGGGTTCACTTACACACCAATGAAAGGAGCAGTCAGAGAGAAAAACCTGTACTAGGATAGTTGTCCTCAAACTTTAATTCAGACTTAAAAATCTATCCTAGCTAACCTTCTCTTCTCTATTCCTTGGCGAATATTCAGCACAGTTCATTTCAATTTTGTAACGAGCCACTTAGAGCTGTACGTTGGATATTCATGGGCTTAATCTGTAGTTCAGCCATATAGATTTTGTCCCTAGTCAGTTTCTGACTATTTGAGGTTGCTCGCCAGTGAATAATATTTTCATCTAGTCGGTGGGGCACCCCGACTTCTGACAGTTCCGCATGTTATTTTTGCAGTATTTAAAATGCTTGATTTGAACATCTCCCATTCTTCTTCCACTGTTTTTCTTTCCGTAGGTAATTTTTCAAAGAGTTCAGTTAGTTCTTTCTCATAGTTTTCCCTTACTGCCTCGTCTTTAAGGTTTTTTAAGTTTACTGATTCGCATGGCATGTATTTTCCTGCTCTTTGTTTTCTTCTTCTGATTGTTCTTATTGTGGCAACGACTGCTTTATGATCTGTGTTTATACTGAAATTGGGCACTGCTCTTGCATCTAATATATTTCTCTTTCTGTTATTTCTTGTTAATATAAAATCAATTTGGCTTTTAGTATCTAGATTGTTCCATTTATACCAGGTGTATACTTGCGAATCTTTATGTTTATAGAATGTGTTTGTTATATAGAGGTCGTGTTGGCTGCAAAGCTCTATCAGTCTACTTCCGTTATCATTCCTTTCAGTCCTCAGTACAAGCACAGTATATCCCTGGGCCATGCTAACTTTGTATGATACTGCAGGTACATTCACTGAATAATTATTCAGGATACCACTTTCCTTCACAAATATATCACAAAACTTAAAATCTTGTTTGGCAGTATGTCATCTATTGGCACTGAGTCAGTTTTAAGGAGTAGTTTGCTTCATTTGTGTTTTCTATGCATGTCTTTTACAGTTTTATTTGCCAGTGAAACTCGCCAAAACCTCAGCTAGTCAGTAACATTAATAGTAGATGTCAATTAGCGGTTTGGGGCCAAAAGGGTCGGGGCACTACAGGAGCGCCAAAAGAAAGCCCCCTAGGGACCAAACCCCCGGGGGCGACCGCCTGCGGGTCTCCTACAGGACCGTCCTCTGTATCCCGGAGCGCACGCATGAAGACCGAGCCGCTCGCCACGATATATTACTCAGACATATTTTGGAAAAGCTGTCATATCTCCCAACACAAGCCGGTGTGATATATTTTACGCCTGCAGCCACAAAGCTCCAAAAAAAAACGGTGGGCTATTTTTTTACCCCACACGATCGTTAACAGAATGTGCTACACACAGCACGCTTATTTCCCCCCGCCAACAAGTGACGTGGAAGTTAATCAATGCGCGCTGAGCCAGTGATATACAAAATCTTGCTTTTATAAGCTTTTATTAATTTCTTTGCTTTTTTTTATAACATACATTGAAAAAAACAAACATTGTATGTACAAAAAATTATATACAAATGTATGTACAAAATTATATACACATGTATACTACATATTTTAATAGTGATATATAACCACAAAATGTTGCTGTTACCTCGGTCGGCGGCGTGGTCAAGTTGGTTAAACCACATCACACTCAGCAGGTCTAGAAATTGAAAGGTTTGCTCAAACCCGGGTTTCCATTCAATATTCTAGGCTGCCATAGTGCGGATGGGCACCTTCTAGGTTCGCTAGTATTTCGTTTCGATTAGCAACCAACAAGGGGGTCGCCTAATCTCTATACATGTGGTTTAACCAACACACCTCACATCTCTCGGAGGATGGCAAGTTGTGTGCATAAAAACCCGGGTTGTTGTCATCCTCTGAGAGGGGTGGGGGAATGAATCACAAAGCCGACTTTTGCATTTTTTTTTTAAATTCGCGCCGTGATGGTTTAGGCGGCTTTTTTTTTGTTATAGGGGTGACTATATCTGAAAATATTAGGGCGCGTCGAATTAGAGGCTGACTTACTGGGCACATACAGATGGAGACCTATGGATGTGAGTGGCCGAAGCTCGGCACAGAACTTCATTGCGGCCGCCCAGCCATCGACCTTTATTGTTCTTGGCATGAGGCAAAGCGGGGCGAGGTGATAGAAGAGTGTATATTCTGTGAGAGGGGTGTTAGGAAACCATATGAGATGTGTGAGCGTTGCACACTAGACGCGCTTCATAGGATGGTTTGGAAGTTTGAAAAGACGACTGGAATCAAACTGCTACTCTATAAAGGGGTGAAGTTAGATCCTCAATATAGCCCAGAGGGCCTATAGGTGTGGCTTAGCGCAAATTTCGTCGGCCAACCACCATTGCGAGCAACCGTGACATGCGGGAGAGAAAAAATGTTCATACACACCTTGTTTATCTGAGGAGTATATCCTTCCGCGCATTATCCACTGGCGGATCGTTCGGTGGAATAGGGGGGCGGCCCCAGATTTTCCTGATCGTGTATACAGGTTATTTCGACCCTAAAGCTTTTACAAACTCTGCCCGTGCCGCGTCTCGGCCTTTCAGAATGAGAGATTTTTTTGTCTCTTCGTCCAGATCCGCCGGCGCCTTGCTCCGAATATCTTTTTTCAACTGGTGAAATTTATTTTCTTCAGCTGTAATTATTTTATACTCCACGTCTGAAATTCTCCCATCATCCAAAGCCTTTGAAACAAGGTCGGCTATACTAGAAAGCTTAGCCGTCGCCAGAGTGCAAATTTCATCATGCTTCTTAGCTTTTGATGTTAGTTTGCAGGACGCTAGCTTGCTCCCAGCGGACATGATTCCACAAGCTAGGGCAGCTATCTTGAGCCCGACAACTATAGGGGCAGCGATAATGGTGGTAAGAAGCCCAACACCCCCCACCCCCATACCAAGGCTAGCCGCCAGCATCGCGCTGTCCACAGCGTCTAATGCATTAACGGCACGCCGATATTTTTTATACAGTGCAGCCCGTTTGTCCCTTTCATCTTCCAGAGACTTCCGAAGACGGGTAAGCTCTTGAATACGATAGGCACCGCCGTCACTAGTATCGATTGTAGGATAGAGCGACATTATTCTTTGCGCGTCAAACCTACTTCTTCAACTGAGATATTAACGATAGCGTAATTTTCGGCAGGGCAACAGCGAGTGCGTGCAACCATAGTCTTGTTTTTTTTTTTTGTCCTACCTACTAGGGACCCGCAAATATAGTAGGAACGATGGGAGCCAACAGCATACGATTGTATCTGGGAGCCGGTTGCACTAGGAGTCTATCGTGCTAGGGGCTCGTTGCAATGGGTGGTTGTTGTATCTATAGTCTGTTGCGCTAGGGGGCCGCTGTCTCTGTACTCTCTATCGTTGTTGTCTGTTGCACTAGGGCATGCCATCTCTACGGTCTCTGTGTCTGTGTGTCTCTGCGTGCGTCTCCGCCTGTGCATGCCTCTGTGTCTGCGTGCGCCTGTGTGTGTCTGTATGCGTCTCTGTGTACCTGTGTCTCTGTGTCTGTATGTGTGCCTGTGTCTGTCTGCGCATGTCTCTGTGTGTCTGTGTGCGTCTCTGCGTGCGTCTGTGTCTGCGCGTGTGCCCGTGTGTCTGTGTGCCAGTGTCTGTGTGTGTCCCTGTGTGTGTGTGTCTGTCTGTGGGTGCCGGTCTGTATGTGTCTATGTTCGCCTGTATGACTGTGTGTCTATGTGTGCCTCTGTTGCCTCTGTCGCCTCTGTTGTTGCCTGTGCCGTCTCTGCCGCCTCTGTTGTTGCCTCTGCTGCCCCTGTCGCTTCTGTTGTCGCCTCTACCGGCTCTGTCGCATCTATTGTCGTCTCGGTTGTCTCCTCTGTTTTCGTCTCTGTTGTCTCCTCTATTGTCTCTGTCTCCTTTGTTGTCTCCGTCTCCTCTATTGTCTATCTGTCGTCTCTGCCACCTCTTTTGTCTCGTTGCCTCTGTTGTCGCCTCTTTCTTCGCCTCTACCGTCTCCATTCTCTCGACCGTCTCCTCTGTGGTAGGATCTGGCTGGATAGAATTCGGTGGCTATGCAATAGTGCAATACTTCCACACCACAGATGCATCGACCATCTAGGGAGCAACCCGGACACCCAACAATTCTGGAGACACCCCTATTAGACACATACAACATGCAGGCACAAATCGCCTGCATCCTAGTGCAAGCAACCATGTCGATACAAGCAACATTCGAGAGTATGGGTCTCCACGCCGAAAAGGCCGTAGCATGCCACCTTCTCCTCGAAAACGCCTACGAGAGCAACCTCGTGCCCGACATTGCGAAAGTCGACTACTTGGAGGGCAACCTCGGTCGCACACACCTTCAACCCCTCGATGGACTTCCAGTCTTTGTCGACGATCTCTATGCCTTCGGCTATCTACGCCGCGAAGACTGTGTGGCCAGGGGTGGAAGTCTTTGCTGCACCACCGGGGAGAACGGCAGCGCCAAGCTGGTAGTCGCAGACATCTCCACCGCCGCACGCAAAAGTTTGGGAAGAGCTCCAGATGGTAGCCCCCGCGGACACATCCAGACCGCTATTGTCCACACAGTTGGAACCCACAACGCCGCTGCTGGTGGAACAATTCGGGCCACCATCGAGCGGATAGAGAGCGATACCCACTGTAGGGTCCTGCAGAAGTGGCGAGAGATATACCCCAACACCACACCCGGCGCTATCTTTGTAGTCAAAACTAGATGTGTCCGAAATTCCTATGGCCGAGCTACTGGCCGAGCTGCCGAGCTTCGAACGCCAGCTACTTGCCCACGGCTATGGTATCTACTGCATCGACTATACACAGGATTTCTCTGGCGTTCTCGACCGCCAGGCGTTGGTGGAACACCTACGAACGAACCACAACTTCCGCGAGCAGGGGAGCCTAGCCACGGCCATAGGAGACGACAATCCCACAATTCTCGACAACACCAACAGTGTAGGACGACACGTATGTACCTGGGTCCAGAGCTGCGAGGATGGGTACACGACCCGCACCAAGATATACAACAAAGTCGTCTCGAACTTCGAGGCTGGCGAAATCCGCGAATCGTTTGGCGGACATCTAGCCGACTATGCCGACTGCCCCAACCAACACCTCCGCCAAACATTCCAACATCCAGACACCCAAGCGCGCGGTTGTACCCGTATCGAGGTGTCGCTATATGCCTGCCGCGGGCGCGCTCTGTCGGTGAAAACCGCCACCGAGGTCCTACAAGAAGCGCTAGCCTTGGTCTCGCCACCAACGTGTGGATTGTTTGTTGTACAGCCACCCGCCAAACAATGGGAAAAACTGGCGACATGTCTCGATCGCTGCTTGGTTCTGGCCGACCGCCCACAGGGGGAAATCTACGGGGGGTGGTACGCCCACACCACCACCGGACGGCTATCGGGTGTTCGAATCCGCCCCACCCAGGAAAAGGTTGACAACGATGCAACCTGGGAGCGGGCGGTACAGTGGGCCGCAGCAGACTTTGGCTTTCGCGTTTGTCCAATCTTTCGTCTCGACATTCTAGAGGCCAAAGCCGAGACGGGTGTGGAACTCGCACCTCTCCGCTGCTACACCAAGGACAAAGATGCAAAAACCATCCTAGCCGCCAGCAAGAGGCCAACTGCGCTCCACCCCAATGGCCCACCCCTCCAGACCATGTTTCCAGAGACCCCAACCGTTTCCTGGACCTGGAGGAGCAAGAAGTGCCAAGCAGTCGGTGTGGAGGTATCCTCCTTCGAGCTGGAGGAGGTACCCCAAATCGCCCAAGAACGTGTTGTCTCTCTCCTTTCGACCAGAGCTCGCGAAGACTGTCTCCTACAAATCCAAGATGCTGCCGCGGCCGAAGCCTGGCGCCGCCGTATGTTGGAGGAGCAGGAGGCGGAAGTACAGAGACGAGCCGTGGAACTCGAACGACTGCGCCAATATGCAACGGCTAGCAAGATATACAAAGAAAGGTCGAAGCATATATACGAGCAGGTGGTATTGGGACTGCAAAGAGGCACAGAGAAACTGTCCGCGATGGTGGGTCGTCTGGAAATCCTCGGGTATAGGCGACAGGGACAAACACTCCCCAGAGCTGTTGTGTACAAAGATGGAGAAACTACACCCAGCGCCGTATGGGCCACCAAAGGGTTGGAGAAGATTCTCGCTGTGGCCGAAAATTGTTTCGAGTGCCATATAGACCACCACTACAACCGCACAACTTTCTGGCTCCCAGCCATTGGATCGAAGGGGATCTCCAAGCTGGAAATCGATGTACTTCCAGCCCAAACCTTCTACAACGAAGAAAGTCGACAGATACACTGGAACAAAATCCAAGTCGTCTGTGCCCCAAAACCCGAGCAGCTAGCACTCCTCCAACAGATAGCGAGTGTAGCCGACGAACAGACGGCTCGTCTACAAGAGCTGGAGGCCACACTCGCACAGGTCCCTCCACCCAAGGCAAAGGATACATCGAAGACCATAGATCTTCCAGCTGGGGTGTATCTGTGTCGACGGTATTCTGTAGGGGCTTTCCAAGGCACACAACACAGTGTCTTGTTTCTTTCCCCCACCAATGCAGAAGGCGAACCAACTACCGATGTAGCGAACCAACTACCTGTGTATGGGCACTTTCTCGCCGCAGAGGTTGCCAGACTCGGTGGACCCACCGAGCTCAAGAAAATGCAATCCCCCATGTTCTGCCGCCTCGGCGATATTCGAACCACACCACAGAAAAAGAAGGCTCGTCTGGTCGTGCTAGCAGCCATTTGCAAATAGAATACCTCGGGTGGCATGCCTAGGAGGCCACAAACCCCCCTGGGATACAAAACACATAGCCGCCACCACAACCCACAACATACAGCTCTGCATACTCTGGGGAGACCCACGCCGCCGCCGTCTCGCGCGAAATATGGCCCAAGATAGTAGCCGGACCCTTCCACTCGGCAGCCCGTCGTTCGAGCTCCCCCAGATCTACCCACTCGTGCTTCTCTGGCCGACTATCGTATTCGGCCTGGGCAACACGAAATTGTTCGTATACGAAGTGGGGGGTACACCCTCCTCGTACAAACTCCATCTCGCAACAGCTGTAGGGTTTCGCCGCGTGCACGGCTTTCTTTTCCAACTCTACACCTCGAAATGGAAAACTAGTAGGTCTACACAGCACCACAAAGGCTACCAACAAAGATGGAGAGTCCGCAACTGTCGTACAAATTCCATGTCGCAACCAACCGTAGGGGTTCGCCGCGTGCACTGCTTTCTTTTCCAACTCTGCACATCGAAATGGAAAACTAGTAGGTCACAAAGGCCTCCAAAGAAGATGGAGAGTCTGCAACAGTCGTAGAACAACAGTATGGGGGTGGGCAGAATTCGTGCAATGGAACGTGCCGTGCAGACTCCATTGTATATCTTGGAAGGCTCGAATCTATATGCTAGCCGCGGTGGTTCGATAGGCTCTACCACATAGGATCTAGATAGCTGCCACATAGCAGCCTAGCACCTAGGCTCGAATCTATATGCTAGCCGAGGTGGTTCGATAGGCTCTACCACATAGGATCTAGATAGCTACCACATAGCTGCCTAGCACCTAGGCTGGTGCTAGACAACTGCTTGGTTTGTGCTAGGCTGGTGCTAGACAACTGCTTGGCTTGTGCTAGGCTGGTGCTAGACACCTGCTTGGCTTGTGCTAGGCTGGTGGTAGACAACTGCTTGGCTTGTGCTAGGCTGGTGCTAGACAACTGCTTGGCTTGTGCTAGGCTGGTGGTAGACAACTGCTTGGTTTGTGCTAGGCTGGTGCTAGACAACTGCTTGGCTTGTGCTAGGCTGGTGCTAGACATATGCTAGCAGGTGCTAGGCAGCTATGTGGTAGCTATCTAGATCCTATGTGGTAGAGCCTATCGAACCACCTCGGCTAGCATATAGATTCGAGCCTAGGTGCTAGGCTGCTATGTGGCAGCTATCTAGATCCTATGTGGTAGAGCCTATCGAACCACCGCGGCTAGCATATAGATTCGAGCCTTCCAAGATATACAATGGAGTCTGCACGGCACGTTCCATTGCACGAATTCTGCCCACCCCCATACTGTTGTTCTACGACTGTTGCAGACTCTCCATCTTCTTTGGAGGCCTTTGTGACCTACTAGTTTTCCATTTCGATGTGCAGAGTTGGAAAAGAAAGCAGTGCACGCGGCGAACCCCTACGGTTGGTTGCGACATGGAATTTGTACGACAGTTGCGGACTCTCCATCTTCGTTGGTAGCCTTTGTGGTGCTGTGTAGACCTACTAGTTTTCCATTTCGAGGTGTAGAGTTGGAAAAGAAAGCCGTGCACGCGGCGAAACCCTACAGCTGTTGCGAGATGGAGTTTGTACGAGGAGGGTGTACCCCCCACTTCGTATACGAACAATTTCGTGTTGCCCAGGCCGAATACGATAGTCGGCCAGAGAAGCACGAGTGGGTAGATCTGGGGGAGCTCGAACGACGGGCTGCCGAGTGGAAGGGTCCGGCTACTATCTTGGGCCATATTTCGCGCGAGACGGCGGCGGCGTGGGTCTCCCCAGAGTATGCAGAGCTGTATGTTGTGGGTTGTGGTGGCGGCTATGTGTTTTGTATCCCAGGGGGGTTTGTGGCCTCCTAGGCATGCCACCCGAGGTATTCTATTTGCAAATGGCTGCTAGCACGACCAGACGAGCCTTCTTTTTCTGTGGTGTGGTTCGAATATCGCCGAGGCGGCAGAACATGGGGATTTGCATTTTCTCGAGCTCGGTGGGTCCACCGAGTCTGGCAACCTCTGCGGCGAGAAAGTGCCCATACACAGGGGTTTCTACATCGGTAGTTGGTTCGCCTTCTGCATTGGTGGGGGAAAGAAACAAGACTATGCGTTGTGTGCCTTGGAAAGCCCCTACAGAATACCGCCGACACAGATACACCCCAGCTGGAAGATCTATGGTCTTCGATGTATCCTTTGCCTTGGGTGGAGGGACCTGTGCGAGTGTGGCCTCCAGCTCTTGTAGACGAGCCGTCTGTTCGTCGGCTACACTCGCTATCTGTTGGAGGAGTGCTAGCTGCTCGGGTTTTGGGGCACAGACGACTTGGATTTTGTTCCAGTGTATCTGTCGACTTTCTTCGTTGTAGAAGGTTTGGGCTGGAAGTACATCGATTTCCAGCTTGGAGATCCCCTTCGATCCAATGGCTGGGAGCCAGAAAGTTGTGCGGTTGTAGTGGTGGTCTATACGGCACTCGAAACAATTTTCGGCCACAGCGAGAATCTTCTCCAACCCTTTGGTGGCCCATACGGCGCTGGGTGTAGTTTCTCCATCTTTGTACACAACAGCTCTGGGGAGTGTTTGTCCCTGTCGCCTATACCCGAGGATTTCCAGACGACCCACCATCGCTGACAGTTTCTCTGTGCCTCTTTGCAGTCCCAATACCACCTGCTCGTATATATGCTTCGACCTTTCTTTGTATATCTTGCTAGCCGTTGCATATTGGCGCAGTCGTTCGAGTTCCACGGCTCGTCTCTGTACTTCCGCCTCCTGCTCCTCCAACATACGGCGGCGCCAGGCTTCGGCCGCGGCAGCATCTTGGATTTGTAGGAGACAGTCTTCGCGAGCTCTGGTCGAAAGGAGAGAGACAACACGTTCTTGGGCAATTTGGGGTACCTCCTCCAGCTCGAAGGAGGATACCTCCACACCTACTGCTTGGCACTTCTTGCTCCTCCAGGTCCAGGAAACGGTTGGGGTCTCTGGAAACATGGTCTGGAGGGGTGGGCCATTGGGGTGGAGCGCAGTTGGCCTCTTGCTGGCGGCTAGGATGGTTTTTGCATCTTTGTCCTTGGTGTAGCAGCGGAGAGGTGCGAGTTCCACACCCGTCTCGGCTTTGGCCTCTAGAATGTCGAGACGAAAGATTGGACAAACGCGAAAGCCAAAGTCTGCTGCGGCCCACTGTACCGCCCGCTCCCAGGTTGCATCGTTGTCGACCTTTTCCTGGGTGGGGTCGGATTCGAACACCCGATAGCCGTCCGGTGGTGGTGTGGGCGTACCACCCCACGTAGATTTCCCCCTGTGGGCGGTCGGCCAGAACCAAGCAGCGATCGAGACATGTCGCCAGTTTTTCCCATTGTTTGGCGGGTGGCTGTACAACAAACAATCCACACGTTGGTGGCGAGACCAAGGCTAGCGCTTCTTGTAGGACCTCGGTGGCGGTTTTCACCGACAGAGCGCGCCCGCGGCAGGCATATAGCGACACCTCGATACGGGTACAACCGCGCGCTTGGGTGTCTGGATGTTGGAATGTTTGGCGGAGGTGTTGGTTGGGGCAGTCGGCATAGTCGGCTAGATGTCCGCCAAACGATTCGCGGATTTCGCCAGCCTCAAAGTTCGAGACGACTTTGTTGTATAACTTGGTGCGGGTCGTGTACCCATCCTCGCAGCTCTGGACCCAGGTACATACGTGTCGTCCTACACTGTTGGTGTTGTCGAGAATTGTGGGATTGTCGTCTCCTATGGCCGTGGCTAGGCTTCCCTGCTCGCGGAAGTTGTGGTTCGTTCGTAGGTGTTCCACCAACGCCTGGCGGTCGAGAACGCCAGAGAAATCCTGTGTATAGTCGATGCAGTAGATACCATAGCCGTGGGCAAGTAGCTGGCGTTCGAAGCTCGGCAGCTCGGCCAGTAGCTCGGCCATAGGAATTTCGGACACATCTAGTTTGGCTACAAAGATAGCGCCGGGTGTGGTGTTGGGGTATATCTCTCGCCACTTCTGCAGGACCCTACAGTGGGTATCGCTCTCTATCCGCACGATGGTGGCCCGAATTGTTCCACCAGCAGCGGCGTTGTGGGTTCCAACTGTGTGGACAATAGCGGTCTGGATGTGTCCGCGGGGGCTACCATCTGGAGCTCTTCCCAAACTTTTGCGTGCGGCGGTGGAGATGTCTGCGACTACCAGCTTGGCGCTGCCGTTCTCCCCGGTGGTGCAGCAAAGACTTCCACCCCTGGCCACACAGTCTTCGCGGCGTAGATAGCCGAAGGCGTAGAGATCGTCGACAAAGACTGGAAGTCCATCGAGGGGTTGGAGGTGTGTGCGACCGAGGTTGCCCCCCAAGTAGTCGACTTTCGCAATGTCGGGCACGAGGTTGCTCTCGTAGGCGTTTTCGAGGAGAAGGTGGCGTGCTACGGCCTTTTCGGCGTGGAGACCCATACTCTCGAATGTTGCTTGTATCGACATGGTTGCTTGCACTAGGATGCAGGCGATTTGTGCCTGCATGTTGTATGTGTCTAATAGGGGTGTCTCCAGAATTGTTGGGTGTCCGGGTTGCTCCCTAGATGGTCGATGCATCTGTGGTGTGGAAGTATTGCACTATTGCATAGCCACCGAATTCTATCCAGCCAGATCCTACCAAAGAGGAGACGGTCGAGAGAATGGAGACGGTAGAGGCGAAGAAAGAGGCGACAACAGAGGCAACGAGACAAAAGAGGTGGCAGAGACGACAGATAGACAATAGAGGAGACGGAGACAACAAAGGAGACAGAGACAATAGAGGAGACAACAGAGACGAAAACAGAGGAGACAACCGAGACAACAATAGATGCGACAGAGCCGGTAGAGGCGACAACAGAAGCGACAGGGGCAGCAGAGGCAACAACAGAGGCACACATAGACACACAGACATACAGGCGAACATAGACACATACAGACCGGCACCCACAGGGACACACATAGGCACACACATAGGCACACACAGACACTGGCACACAGAGACACACGGGCACACGCGCAGACACAGACGCACGCAGAGACGCACACAGACACACAGAGACATGCGCAGACAGACACAGGCACACATACAGACACAGAGACACAGGTACACAGAGACGCATACAGACACACACAGGCGCACGCAGACACAGAGGCATGCACAGGCGGAGACGCACACAGAGACACACAGACGCACACAGACACAGAGACACAGTGTCTCTGTGTCTGTGTGCGTCTGTGTGTCTCTGTGTGCGTCTCCGCCTGTGCATGCCTCTGTGTCTGCGTGCGCCTGTGTGTGTCTGTATGCGTCTCTGTGTACCTGTGTTGCCTTAGTGCAACAGACAACAACGATAGAGAGTACAGAGACGGCGGCCCCCTAGCGCAACAGACTATAGATACAACAACCACCCATTGCAACGAGCCCCTAGCACGATAGACTCCTAGTGCAACCGGCTCCCCGATACAATCGTATGCTGTTGGCTCCCATCGTTCCTACTA
This sequence comes from Cepaea hortensis, assembly GCA_963921405.1. Taxonomy (NCBI): domain Eukaryota; kingdom Metazoa; phylum Mollusca; class Gastropoda; order Stylommatophora; family Helicidae; genus Cepaea; species Cepaea hortensis. The sequence continues at coordinate 521,545,911 of OY992876.1, forward strand.
TATTTGCGGGTCCCTAGTAGGTAGGACAAAAAAAAAACAAGACTATGGTTGCTCGCACTCGCTGTTGCCCTGCCAAAAATTACGCTATCGTTAGCACTGCATGGACTTTGCAGTAGTCCCTCATACAACTCCGATTGCAGGGCTCTGTGGAATGTAGCCGTAGTCACTTACAACTGTTCTTCACGGTGCGCATCTTGGCATGTCTGTAGATGATACACTCTAAATCGATGGCTCGGTCGCCATGCGTGCGCTCCGGGATACAGAGGACGGCCTGGTCGGGCGGTCGCGCCCCGGGGCCCTGGGGGGTGGGGCCCCCGGGGGTTGGGTCCCTAGGGGGCTTTTTTTTGGCGCTCCTGTAGTGCCCCGACCCTTTTGGCCCCAAACCGCTAATTGACATCTACTTTAATGAAGTGACTGCTGGCACTGTCAACTGTCATTTACTGCCTTACGGTGTATGACGGGAAGGGGGGGGGGGTATTATCCTGAAGAATTAGGCCACCTGGCAAGTGCAGTATCTGTAACCGCAGGTTACGGGTTTCCTTTTGTCCCCCCCAAAAAAAATCCATGCCTTACTGAGGATTTGAACTGGGGTCTCCTGGAGGCATTCTAGCCACTCGGCCAGCCTCTCCTCCACAGCTGACACCACTAACTCATAATTAATATTAATGAAGTGACTGCTGGTACTACTAAGTCATAATTAATATTAATGGAGTGACTGCTGCCACTACTAATTCATTACAATTAATGAAGTGAATGATGTCACTACTAATTCATTAACATTAATGAAGTGACTGCTGCCACTACCAATTCATTACAATTAATGAAGTGACTGCTGACACTACTACTACTACATTTGCTTCTGTAAGTGCTAGGCCATTTGTAAGAATCTGAAATAGTTGTAATGAATTACATTGTAATTTCTGGTGCCTGAATCAACATAAGAAATTGTGATCAGACAACAAAATACTTTGTTTATGCTACAGTAGTTTGTATTAGTGTAGCCACTGTAGTGCTATCTTCCTTGTTTATATGTATGTTTGTTTGTTATGAAGGGTCGTCCCTGCAACTTGTGTTTTGTAAAGCTTCTCTACACTTCTTGTGTTTATACCATGTTTCTTGTTTTTAAAACTGTTGCACGTTTCTTGATACTGTGGTGGCAGTAACAAAAGCTGAATACCATTTTAATGAAGTTGTGAAGCAAAACAAATAGTTGATAGTGAGAAGTTATGCTCTAGATGCATCATTGACTGGTTTCCCAAATGGAATTATTAATACAAGGTGGTTTTAAATGAAAACCTTAAATGTTCTTTTAATCTTTGAGTTATCCAAACAGGTGGAAATCACTTGGGGCTAGGTCTGGCAAGTATGCGGGATGTGGTACACACTTAAAGTGGTGGTCTTTGATAGTTCCAACCATTGCACAAGCAGTATGGGTTCAAACATTGTTATGTTGCAAAAGTACACCTTTACTCAGAAGTATATGTCATTTGGATTTTATTGCAGGTCGAAACTTTCCACTTTCCATACACTTGCTGGACTGACAGACATGCATCACCATACTGTACCTTCATTCATACACTTGCTGGACTGACAGGCACGAATCACCATACTAGACCTTCATTCATACACTTGCTGGACTGACAGACATACATCACCATACTAGACCTTCATTCATACACTTGCTGGACTGACAGGCATGCATCACCATACTAGACCTTCATTCATACACTTGCTGGACTGACAGACATGCATCACCATACTAGACCTTCATTCATACACTTGCTGGACTGACAGGCATGCATCACCATACTAGACCTTCATTCATACACTTGCTGGACTGACAGGCATGCATCACCATACTAGACCTTCATTCATACACTTGCTGGACTGACAGACATGCATCACCATACTAGACCTTCATTCATACACTTGCTGGACTGACAGGCATGCATCACCATACTAGACCTTCATTCATACACTTGCTGGACTGACAGACATGCATCACCATACTAGACCTTCATTCATACACTTGCTGGACTGACAGACATGCATCACCATACTGTACCTTCATTCATACACTTGCTGGACTGACAGGCACGAATCACCATACTAGACCTTCATTCATACACTTGCTGGACTGACAGGCATGCATCACCATACTAGACCTTCATTCATACACTTGCTGGACTGACAGGCACGAATCACCATACTAGACCTTCATTCATACACTTGCTGGACTGACAGGCACGAATCACCATACTAGACCTTCATTCATACACTTGCTGGACTGACAGGCACGAATCACCATACTAGACCTTCATTCATACACTTGCTGGACTGACAGACATACATCACCATACTGGACCTTCATTCATACACTTGCTGGACTGACAGACATACATCACCATACTGGACCTTCATTCATACACTTGCTGGACTGACAGACATGCAGCACCATACTAGACCTTCATTCATACACTTGCTGGACTGACAGACATACATCACCATACTAGACCTTCATTCATACACTTGCTGGACTGACAGACATGCAGCACCATACTGGACCTTCATTCATACACTTGCTGGACTGACATGCATGCATCACCATACTAGACCTTCATTCATACACTTGCTGGACTGACAGACATACATCACCATACTAGACCTTCATTCATACACTTGCTGGACTGACATGCATGCATCACCATACTAGACCTTCATTCATACACTTGCTGGACTGACATGCATGCATCACCATACTAGACCTTCATTCATACACTTGCTGGACTGACATGCATGCATCACCATACTAGACCTTCATTCATACACTTGCTGGACAGACAGACATACATCACCATACTGGACCTTCATTCATACACTTGCTGGACTGACAGACATACATCACCATACTAGACCTTCATTCATACACTTGCTGGACTGACAGGTATGCATCACCATACTGTACCTTCATTCATACACTTGCTGGACTGACAGACATACATCACCATACTGGACCTTCATTCATACACTTGCTGGACTGACAGACATACATCACCATACTAGACCTTCATTCATACACTTGCTGGACTGACAGGCATGCACCACCATACTAGACCTTCATTCATACACTTGCTGGACTGACAGGCATGCACCACCATACTAGACCTTCATTCATACACTTGCTGGACTGACAGGCATGCACCACCATACTAGACCTTCATTCATACACTTGCTGGACTGACAGACATACATCACCATACTAGACCTTCATTCATACACTTGCTGGACTGACATGCATGCATCACCATACTAGACCTTCATTCATACACTTGCTGGACTGACAGACATACATCACCATACTAGACCTTCATTCATACACTTGCTGGACTGACAGGCATGCACCACCATACTAGACCTTCATTCATACACTTGCTGGACTGACAGACATACATCACCATACTAGACCTTCATTCATACACTTGCTGGACTGACAGACATACATCACCATACTAGACCTTCATTCATACACTTGCTGGACTGACAGGCATGCACCACCATACTAGACCTTCATTCATACACTTGCTGGACTGACAGACATACATCACCATACTAGACCTTCATTCATACACTTGCTGGACTGACAGACATACATCACCATACTAGACCTTCATTCATACACTTGCTGGACTGACAGGCATGCACCACCATACTAGACCTTCATTCATACACTTGCTGGACTGACAGACATACATCACCATACTAGACCTTCATTCATACACTTGCTGGACTGACAGACATACATCACCATACTAGACCTTCATTCATACACTTGCTGGACTGACAGGCATGCACCACCATACTAGACCTTCATTCATACACTTGCTGGACTGACAGGCATGCACCACCATACTAGACCTTCATTCATACACTTGCTGGACTGACAGACATACATCACCATACTAGACCTTCATTCATACACTTGCTGGACTGACAGACATACATCACCATACTAGACCTTCATTCATACACTTGCTGGACTGACAGACATACATCACCATACTAGACCTTCATTCATACACTTGCTGGACTGACAGGCATGCACCACCATACTAGACCTTCATTCATACACTTGCTGGACTGACAGACATACATCACCATACTAGACCTTCATTCATACACTTGCTGGACTGACAGACATACATCACCATACTAGACCTTCATTCATACACTTGCTGGACTGACAGGCATGCACCACCATACTAGACCTTCATTCATACACTTGCTGGACTGACAGGCATGCACCACCATACTGGACCTTCATTCATACACTTGCTGGACTGACAGACATGCATCACCATACTAGACCTTCATTCATACACTTGCTGGACTGACAGACATGCATCACCATACTAGACCTTCATTCATACACTTGCTGGACTGACAGACATACATCACCATACTAGACCTTCATTCATACACTTGCTGGACTGACAGACATGCATCACCATACTAGACCTTCATTCATACACTTGCTGGACTGACAGACATACATCACCATACTAGACCTTCATTCATACACTTGCTGGACTGACAGACATACATCACCATACTAGACCTTCATTCATACACTTGCTGGACTGACAGGCATGCACCACCATACTAGACCTTCATTCATACACTTGCTGGACTGACAGACATACATCACCATACTAGACCTTCATTCATACACTTGCTGGACTGACAGGCATGCACCACCATACTAGACCTTCATTCATACACTTGCTGGACTGACAGACATACATCACCATACTAGACCTTCATTCATACACTTGCTGGACTGACAGGCATGCACCACCATACTAGACCTTCATTCATACACTTGCTGGACTGACAGACATACATCACCATACTAGACCTTCATTCATACACTTGCTGGACTGACAGACATACATCACCATACTAGACCTTCATTCATACACTTGCTGGACTGACAGGCATGCACCACCATACTAGACCTTCATTCATACACTTGCTGGACTGACAGGCATGCACCACCATACTAGACCTTCATTCATACACTTGCTGGACTGACAGACATACATCACCATACTAGACCTTCATTCATACACTTGCTGGACTGACAGACATACATCACCATACTAGACCTTCATTCATACACTTGCTGGACTGACAGACATACATCACCATACTAGACCTTCATTCATACACTTGCTGGACTGACAGGCATGCACCACCATACTAGACCTTCATTCATACACTTGCTGGACTGACAGACATACATCACCATACTAGACCTTCATTCATACACTTGCTGGACTGACAGACATACATCACCATACTAGACCTTCATTCATACACTTGCTGGACTGACAGACATGCAGCACCATACTAGACCTTCATTCATACACTTGCTGGACTGACAGGCATGCACCACCATACTAGACCTTCATTCATACACTTGCTGGACTGACAGACATACATCACCATACTAGACCTTCATTCATACACTTGCTGGACTGACATGCATGCATCACCATACTAGACCTTCATTCATACACTTGCTGGACTGACAGACATACATCACCATACTAGACCTTCATTCATACACTTGCTGGACTGACATGCATGCATCACCATACTAGACCTTCATTCATACACTTGCTGGACTGACATGCATACATCACCATACTAGACCTTCATTCATACACTTGCTGGACTGACAGACATACATCACCATACTAGACCTTCATTCATACACTTGCTGGACTGACAGACATACATCACCATACTAGACCTTCATTCATACACTTGCTGGACTGACAGGCATGCACCACCATACTAGACCTTCATTCATACACTTGCTGGACTGACAGGCATGCACCACCATACTAGACCTTCATTCATACACTTGCTGGACTGACAGACATACATCACCATACTAGACCTTCATTCATACACTTGCTGGACTGACAGGCATGCACCACCATACTAGACCTTCATTCATACACTTGCTGGACTGACAGGCATGCATCACCATACTAGACCTTCATTCATACACTTGCTGGACTGACATGCATCACCATACTAGACCTTCATTCATACACTTGCTGGACTGACAGACATGCAGCACCATACTAGACCTTCATTCATACACTTGCTGGACTGACAGGCATGCATCACCATACTAGACCTTCATTCATACACTTGCTGGACTGACATGCATCACCATACTAGACCTTCATTCATACACTTGCTGGACTGACATGCATCACCATACTGGACCTTCATTCATACACTTGCTGGACTGACAGACATGCATCACCATACTAGACCTTCATTCATACACTTGCTGGACTGACAGACATGCAGCACCATACTAGACCTTCATTCATACACTTGCTGGACTGACAGACATGCAGCACCATACTAGACCTTCATTCATACACTTGCTGGACTGACATGCATGCATCACCATACTAGACCTTCATTCATACACTTGCTGGACTGACAGACATGCATCACCATACTAGACCTTCATTCATACACTTGCTGGACTGACATGCATCACCATACTAGACCTTCATTCATACACTTGCTGGACTGACATGCATCACCATACTGGACCTTCATTCATACACTTGCTGGACTGACATGCATGCATCACCATACTAGACCTTCATTCATACACTTGCTGGACTGACAGGCATGCATCACCATACTAGACCTTCATTCATACACTTGCTGGACTGACATGCATCACCATACTAGACCTTCATTCATACACTTGCTGGACTGACATGCATCACCATACTGGACCTTCATTCATACACTTGCTGGACTGACATGCATGCATCACCATACTAGATCTTCATTCATACACTTGCTGGACTGACAGACATGCAGCACCATACTAGACCTTCATTCATACACTTGCTGGACTGACAGACATGCAGCACCATACTAGACCTTCATTCATACACTTGCTGGACTGACATGCATGCATCACCATACTAGACCTTCATTCATACACTTGCTGGACTGACAGACATGCATCACCATACTAGACCTTCATTCATACACTTGCTGGACTGACAGACATGCAGCACCATACTAGACCTTCATTCATACACTTGCTGGACTGACAGGCGTGCATCACCATACTGGACCTTCATTCATACACTTGCTGGACTGACAGACATGCAGCACCATACTGGACCTTCATTCATACACTTGCTGGACTGACAGACATGCATCACCATACTGGACCTTCATTCGCTGATGAAATTCACCTATAGGTTTCACCGCATCACTGATCAAAACACGGTTAACAGAACACTGCTCCTCATTTGTGCATGTCAAAACTGGGGCGGCCATCTTCAGACTGTCTTTATGATATCACTGTGTTCATCTGCACCATGCTTAACACTCTTGACATCCTAAACAACAATATTGACAGGTGACAAATGCATCCATACTTCAAGAGTTGAATATTGAGGAGGGATGGCTATTGAAGACGATAAAACAAAGAAAATTGAAGTATTTTGGTCACTTGAAACGTCACGACAGTTTGGAGAGAACAATAATGGAAGGGTATATGCCTGGGAAGAGAGGAAGAGGAAGGCCAAAGAGAAGATGGGTGCAGGATGTGGCGGATGATCTCCAGATGGGTGTATCAGACGCGGGACATCTTGCTTGTGATCGAGAAGTTTTCCGGAGGGTTGTTATGGGAGCGAGGTTCTGTAAAGGACATGCTACTGAATGAATGAATGAATGACAAGACAATGGCATGGTTATTGTAATTATTGACAGATGACAAGACAATGGCATGGTTATTGTAATTATTGACAGGTGACAAGACAATGGCATGGTTATTGTAATTATTGACAGGTGACAAGACACTGGCATGGTTATTGTAATTATTGACAGATGACAAAACAATGGCATGGTTATTGTAATTATTGACAGATGACAAAACAATGGCATAGTTATTGTAATTATTGACAGGTGACTAGACACTGGCAGAGTTATTGTAATTATTGACAGGTGACAAGAAAATGGCATGGTTACTGTAATTTCTATCACAACAATATTGACAGGTGACTAGACACTGGCATGGTTATTGTAATTATTGACAGGTGACAAGACAATGGCATGGTTACTGTAATTATTGACAGGTGACAAGACAATGGCATGGTTATTGTAATTTCTATCACAACAATATTGACAGGTGACAAGACAATGGCAAGGTTATTGTAATTATTGACAGGTGACAAGACAATGGCATGGTTATTGTAATTTCTATCACAACAATATTGACAGGCGACAAGACAATGGCATGGTTACTGTAATTTCTATCACAACAATATTGACAGGTGACAAGACAATGGCATGGTTATTGTAATTTCTATCACAACAATATTGACAGGTGACAAGACAATGGCAAGGTTATTGTAATTATTGACAGGTGACAAGACAATGGCATGGTTATTGTAATTTCTATCACAACAATATTGACAGGCGACAAGACAATGGCATGGTTACTGTAATTTCTATCACAACAATATTGACAGGTGACAAGACAATGGCATGGTTATTGTAATTTCTATCACAACAATATTGACAGGTGACAAGACAATGGCATGGTTCTTGTAATTTCTATCATAACAATATTGACAGGTGACAAGACAATGGCATAGTTATTGTAATTATTGACAGGTGACAAGACAATGGCATGTTTATTGTAATTATTGACAGGTGACAAGACAATGGCATGGTTATTGTAATTATTGACAGGTGACAAGACAATGGCATGGTTATTGTAATTATTGACAGGTGACAAGACAATGGCATGGTTATTGTAATTATTTACAGGTGACAAGACAATGGCATGGTTATTGTAATTATTGACAGGTGACATGACAATGGCATGGTTATTGCAATTATTGACAGGTGACAAGACAATGGCATGGTTATTGTAATTTCTATCACAACAATATTGACAGGCGACAAGACAATGGCATGGTTACTGTAATTTCTATCACAACAATATTGACAGGTGACAAGACAGTGGCATGGTTACTGTAATTATTAACAGGTGACAAGACGATGGCATGGTTATTGTAATTTCTATCACAACAATATTGACAGGCGACAAGACAATGGCATGATTACTGTAATTTCTATCATAACAATATTGACAGGTGACAAGACAATGGCATGGTTATTGTAATTTCTATCACAACAATATTGACAGGTGACAAGACAATGGCATGGTTATTGTAATTATTGACAGATGACAAGACAATGGCATTGTTATTGTAATTTCTATCACAACAATATTGACAGGTGACAAGACAATGGCATGGTTATTGTAATTTCTATCACAACAATATTGACAGGTGACAAGACAATGGCATGGTTATTGTAATTATTGACAGATGACAAGACGATGGCATGGTTATTGTAATTTCTATCACAACAATATTGACAGGTGACAAGACAATGGCATGGTTACTGTAATTTCTATCATAACAATTTTGACAGGTGACAAGACAATGGCATGGTTATTGTAATTTCTGTCACAATAATATTGACAGGTGACAAGACAATGGCATGGTTACTGTAATTTCTATCACAACAATATTGACAGGTGACAAGACAATGACATGGTTTCTGTAATTTCTATCATAACAATATTGACAGGTGACAAGACAATGACATGGTTACTGTAATTTCTATCACAACAATATTGACAGGTGACAAGACACTGGCATGATTACAGTAATTTCTATCACATCCTTAACAACAAAATTGACAGGTGACAAGACAATGGCATGGTTACTGTAATTTCTATCACAACAATATTGACAGGTGACAAGTTAATGGCATGGTTATTGTCATTTCTATCACACTTTTAATGTTTTCATTTGAGTCCCCCTCGTAGTTTTTGTTTTTATAACAATGTGTCAATTGTTTATATTTGTTTTTATAACAGTGTGTCAATTGTTTATATTTGTTTTTATAACACTGTGTCAATTGTTTATATTTGTTTTTATAACACTGTGTCAATTGTTTATATTTGTTTTTATAACACTGTCAATTGTTTATATTTGTTTTTATAACACTGTGTCAATTGTTTATATTTGTTTTTATAACACTGTCAATTGTTTATATTTGTTTTTATAACACTATGTCAATTGTTTATATTTGTTTGTATAACATTGTCAATTGTTTATATTTGTTTGTATAACACTGTGTCAATTGTTTATATTTGTTTGTATAACACTGTGTCAATTGTTTATATTTGTTTGTATAACATTGTGTCAATTGTTTATATTTGTTTGTATAACACTATGTCCATTGTTTATATTTGTTTGTATAACACTGTGTCAATTGTTTATATTTGTTTGTATAACACTATGTCCATTGTTTATATTTGTTTGTATAACACTGTGTCAATTGTTTATATTTGTTTTCATAACAGTGTCAAATTAAACAATTTTGTTGTGTTCACTCACATTTAACTCAAGCGTAGTCCATACTTCTAGTGCACTGAACTGCTTTTGCATATGGATTAGAATTCCCTAATACCAGTGTCCCTCGCCATCCACCCCAACTTGAGAGGTACTTGTAATTGACGTCCTCAAGTCAAGGGAGAGAAATCAACAGTTTAGTCCATCTCCGCAGGCACTTTGTTGCAGCGTTCTCTTTCCTTTCTCCAAGCCTGTAATCTTTTACAGTAACTGTTCACCTGCAAGATTACATTCACAGTAACAGTTCATCTGTTAGTTTACATTCACATTAACAGTTCATCTGCTAGATTACATTCACAGTAACAGTTCACCTGTTAGATTACATTCACAGTAACAGTTCACCTTCTAGATTACATTCACAGTAACAGTTCACCTTCTAGATTGCATTCACAGTAACAGTTCACCTGTTAGATTACATTCACAGTAACAGTTCACCTGTTAGATTACATTCACAGTAACTGTTCATCTGTTAGATTACATTCACAGTAACAGTTCATCTTCTAGATTACATTCACAGTAACAGTTCATCTGTTAGATTACATTCACAGTAACAGTTCAACTGTTAAATTACAATCACAGTAACAGTTCATCTTCTAGATTACATTCACGGTAACTGTTCATATGTTAGATTGCATTCTGGGTAGCTGTTCATCTATTATATTACAGTCACAGTAACTATTCATCTGTTAAATTGTGCTCACAGTAACTTCATCTGTTAGATTAAATTTACAGTAGCTGTTTAACCTGTGAGTTTTAAATTATGCTCAAGGTAACTGTTCATCTGTTAGATTACACTCATTGTAGCTGTTCATGTGTTAGATTACATTCACCGTAGCTGTTCATCTGACAGATTGCATTCACAGTAAAAATTCCTCTGTTAGATTACATTCCAGTAGCTGTTTTACCTGTGAGATTACACTCGGAGTAGCTGTTCATCAATTAGATTACATATACAGTAACTGTCCATCTTTTAGATAAATTCATATTAACTGTTTCTTAGATTATGTTCACAGTAACTGTTCATCTATTAGATTATGTTCACAGTAACTGTTCATCTATTAGATTATGTTCACAGTAACTGTTTATCTATAAGATTATTTTCACAGCAACTATTTTTTTTCTATTAGATTACATTCACAGTAACTGTTCTTCTGTTACATTACACTCAGTGTAGCTTTAATATTTTACATTACATTCTAATATTTGTTAGATTACATTCACAGTAACTGTTCATCTGTTAAATTACATTCACAGTAACTGTTCATCTGTTAAATTACATTAGAGTAGCAGTTCATCTATTAGACTACATTCACAGTAACTATTTATCTGTTAGATTACACTCAGTGTAGCTGTTCATATGTTATATTACATTCACATAAATGTATGCTACTTCAGATTACTTAACACATCTGTTTGCATTTTACCTGACATTCCTATGAAGTGTTTACTCTCTGTATGTTTCAGAAACACATCCTTGTTCCCACAGTTGTTGATCCCTCTTCACACAAGAACAAACATTCATAAATGGAGAATAAGATTGTGTATGGTAACATAAATGTGAAATACAAGTCGTCAGATAAATTGTTGGAGGACCAGAATCAGGGTTTCAGCACATTGTGGGACATGGCAGATTGTTGCAGCATTAAAAAAATGGTTGTTAACAGTAACATAGAATCAGCAATGGCTGTGAGTAGTAACATAGTATCATAAATGGAAGTGAACACTAATATAGAAGCAGCAGTGGCTGTAAACACAGATAAGAGACCTTACAAGTGTGATGATTGTGGCGCTTCATTCAGGCAGATTGTCATTTTAAAATATCACTTGGGAACACACACAGGAGAGACACCTTACAAGTGTGATGATTGTGGTGCTGATTTTTCTACAGCTTGCAATCTGAAGCGCCACAAGAGAACACATACAGGAGAGAAGCCTTACAAGTGTGATGATTGTGGCGCTGTATTTTTTAGAAATGATCAACTGATGTACCACAAGAGAAAACATACAGGAGAGAAGCCTTACAAGTGTGATGATTGCAATGCTGCTTTTGGAAGACCTTGCGATCTGAAATACCACAAGAGAACACATACAGGAGAGAAACCGTACAAGTGTGATGATTGTGGTGTTTCTTTTACTGTAGCTGGCGGTTTAACGTCCCACAAGAGAATACATACAGGAGATAAACCTTACAAGTGTGATGATTGTGGTATTGCTTTTGCTAGATCTGACGAGCTAAAATACCACAAGAGAACACATACAGGAGAGACACCTTACAAGTGTGATGATTGTGGTGCTGATTTTTCTACAGCTTGCAATCTGAAGCGCCACAAGAGAACACATACAGGAGAGAAACCTTACAAGTGTAATGATTGTGGGGCTGTATTTTCTAGAAATCATAGTTTGATGTACCACAAGAGAAAACATACAGGAGAGAAACCTTACAAGTGTGATGATTGTGGCGCTGTATTCTTTAGTGCCCTTGGTCTGAAGTACCACAAGAGAAAACATACAGGAGAGAAACCGTACAAGTGTGATGATTGTGGTGTTTCTTTTACTGTAGCTGGCAACTTAACGTCCCATAAGAGAACACATACACGAGAGAAACCTTACATGTGTGATGATTGTGGTATTGCTTTTGCTAGATCTGACGAGCTAAAATACCACAAGAGAACACATACAGGAGAGAAACCTTACAAGTGTGATAATTGTGGTGCTGCTTTTGCTAGATCGGACAAGCTAAAACTCCACAAGAGAAAACATACAGGAGAGAAACCTTACAAGTGTGATGATTGTGGTGCTGTGTATTCAAGTTACACTAGTCTATGGTACCACAAGACAACACATACAGGAGAGAAACCTTACAAATGTGATGATTGTGGCGCTGTATTTTCTACCGCCGGTAGTCTAAAACGCCATAAGAGAACACATACAGGAGAGAAACCTTACATGTGTAATGATTGTGGTGCTGTATTTTCTGGTTTCAGCAGTCTGGAATACCACAAGAGAACACACACAGGAGAGAAACCTTACGTGTGTGATGATTGTGGTTCTGTTTTTTCTAGAGCTTTCATTCTGAAGTGCCACAAGAGAACACATACAGGAGAGAAAGCATACTTGTGTGATGTCTGTGGTGTTTCGTTTGCTAATGCTAATAGTTTAAGGACCCACAAGAGGACACATACAGGAGAGAAGCCTTACAAGTGTGATGATTGTGGTGTTGCTTTTAATACACCTCTTGAGCTAACATACCACAAGAGAAAACATACTGGAGAGAAACCTTACAAGTGTGATGATTGTGGAGCTGTATTTTCTAGAACTGATAATCTCCTGTACCATAAGAGAACACATACAGGAGAGAAACCATACAAGTGTGATGATTGTGGGGCAGTATTTTCTAGAACTGACCATCTGCTGTACCATAAGAGACAACATACAGGAGAGAAACCTTGCAAGTGTGATGAATGTGGTGCTGCTTTTGCCAGACCTGCCTTGCTTAAACATCACAAGAGAACACATACAGAAGAAAAACCTTACATGTGTATTGATTGTGGAGCTGCTTTTGCTAGACTTGAAAATCTGAAGTGCCACATGAAAATGCATACAGGACAGAAGTGTTAAATGTTTGGTGATTGTGTTGCATGTTTAACACAATGATGCCATCTAAAGAACCTGAAAATAAATTACATGAGAGGAATCTTCTGTTTGTAAGAAACTCATGAGATCTCATTCAGGAGAAAAACCTTTCAATTGTGGTTGTTATAGTGCAGGAAACTAAATAAAAGACCCTGTTTGCATGCCTCGGAACCTATCAGGTATAAGGGTCCAGTCCATATATTTATAGACCAAACGGGGCATTCCCACTGGTGACTGGATAACTGTATGCTTATCGCATGTCCTTACATGCCGGCGACGCATCTTTCAAATGTCTGCCCTATCAAGTGTCGATGGTATGTGACACACCTACCATCAGGAATCAGGGTTTGATTCCGGAAAAGGGAGCATGCAAAATGGCTACCACGTCCAAGGAAGGCAGCCAGCGCACAATTTACCCACTCCCGGCACGGGGAGGTAGTGATGAAATATAACAATACAGGACTCTATCGAGGCCCCGTAATTGGAATGAGTACACTTTAAACCAGAGGCCCGCCAGCTGTAAGAAAGTGGCACGTGAGGCCTCCTTGTATAATATAATGTGTTTTAATAAATTTTTTTTTAATGCAGCCAAAACCTCCATCAGCGTGTGATAATTTACCCTGCTCTTGGTGGTTATGCCTATATATTATCGAATGCGCCTGCTCAGTTCACAATGGAACGTTATGAAGTTCCTATATCCCAGCCTTATCGAGTGCCCAAGGCGCTATGTTGTCGTCTGTTATAACTGTTTAGCAGAGTCGGTAGTATTGTGTTGAAATTAGATTTTTTTCAATTAAAAATTTACCGTTTACATGAGTGTGGACAATCTAAAATCAAACAATGGTAAAAAGCGAAAATGTGAAGATGCTGCTTGTTTTGAATTCAACGAAGATTGGACGGAGAAATTTATGTTTATGCCAGTCGTAGAGGTAAACCAGTTTGCTTAATCTGCAGATATTGTGTTTCTGTTACCAAAGAATTTAATCTGGAATGACACTTCACGACCACACATTCTGGCATAAACACTCAATATCTGATCAATTCGGAGTTAAGAATCTGTTGTCTCGCAAAAAAGAAGACGTTCACCGATGCAGAAGAAATAATTAAGCTTTCCCTTAAAATTGCTGCTAGAATGCTTGGCGATAAAAGTGTGAAATAAAATGTTTTATCAGATTCTTTTGTCTAATAATACTATCTCCAGGCGAGTTGAAGAATTACCCAACGATGTTCATTGTCAATTAGCAGCACATATCAAAAATTTAAATTTTTTTTTTTCCATTGGCAATGCACTGACATTTCTGACACAGCTCAGGTCGCAGTTTTTGTTCGAGCAATAAACGATAATTTTGAAGTCATTGAAGAACTTCTAGGACTTGAATCGATGCATGCAACTACCAAAGGGTCTGATCTGTTTGAAACTCTGAAGTTGTGTATGGAAAAAAACAAACATAGAATGGACCAAATTATACAGTGTATACACCAACGGTGCTCCAGATTTGATGGGTAAAAAGTCTGGATGTCTAGCATTATTGGAACAGTTTCTTGGCAGCATTATATTAAAATATCATTGTATCATATACCAAGAAGCTCTGTGGGGAAAGACATTAAATCTGAAACATGTCATGGATGTTTTTCTGAGATGTCTAAATAAAATTCGAAGTAAGGCGTTGAACAGTCGTTAGTTCAGATAGTTTCTATCAGACCTGAACAAGGACTCCGGTGAGCTACTGTTACACTGTGATGTCAGATGGCTATCTAAAGGGAAAGTTCTGTTACGTTTCTGGGCACTGAAAAATAGTGTCCATCTATTTCTGTCTGGAAGAAAATGCATTGCCTATAGAACGGGAATATCTACTGAACGATGACTGGCTTAATGACCTGATATTTTTGGTGGACATCACGTCTCAATTAAACTCTTTAAATGCAAGGATCCGGGGGGGGGGGGGGGGGGGGGGGGGGGGGGGGGGGTATGGGGCTATTCACAAATTTGTGCGTTGACATTTCTTCATTTAAAATGATACCAAGACTGTTTATCGTACAGCTAACTGAAGGGACTTTAGAGGTGTTTCCAACTTGTGGTGTAAAAGAAATTTGACTTGTTACAGTACAAAGTAAAAGTTGAAAGTCTTCTGGATATCTTTCAGTTGAGATTTCAAGAGTTCACAATAGAGGAGGATAATGTTGCCCTCTTCATAAATCCGTTCGTATTTCATATTGCTAAGCTCTGTCAATTACAGCAAAACCTTCAGCACGAAGTAAT
>OY992876.1:521562556-521622774 GCA_963921405.1 Cepaea hortensis
ATTTTCGAAACTGATTAAAAATTTATTGTTAAATGAAATTTTGATTGTAAACCCCCCCCCCCCCCCCCCCCCCCCAAAAAAAAATGACCGCAGTGTAGTACTGATACTGATTGCCTTTAAAGTTGAAGAATAACTATTCACAAATTTGTGCGTTGACATTTCTTCATTTAAAATGATACCAAGACTGTTTATCGTACAGCTAACTGAAGGGACTTTAGAGGTGTTTCCAACTTGTGGTGTAAAAGAAATTTGACTTGTTACAGTACAAAGTAAAAGTTGAAAGTCTTCTGGATATCTTTCAGTTGAGATTTCAAGAGTTCACAATAGAGGAGGTAAACCCCCCCCCCCCCCCCCCCCAAAAAAAAAATGACCGCAGTGTAGTACTGATACTGATTGCCTTTAAAGTTGAAGAATAACTATTCACAAATTTGTGCGTTGACATTTCTTCATTTAAAATGATACCAAGACTGTTTATCGTACAGCTAACTGAAGGGACTTTAGAGGTGTTTCCAACTTGTGGTGTAAAAGAAATTTGACTTGTTACAGTACAAAGTAAAAGTTGAAAGTCTTCTGGATATCTTTCAGTTGAGATTTCAAGAGTTCACAATAGAGGAGGATAATGTTGCCCTCTTCATAAATCCGTTCGTATTTCATATTGCTAAGCTCTGTCAATTACAGCAAAACCTTCAGCACGAAGTAATTGATTTGAAATGCAATTCTGCACTGAGATGTAAATTTCTGGAGCTGCCTGCTTCATCTTCAGCTGATCATATGATTTCATTCCTGTGACTATTGCCTGTTGAACACTTTGAACATTTGCGTTCATTTGCTCAGAGATACATTTGTCGTTTTCGTTCGACTTACAGATGCGAGCAGTCATTTTCCGCAATGATCGTTATAACAACAAGCAACGTTCCAGACTCACTGACAGTAACCTAGCTGCGCTTATGACTTTGGGCACGACAGATTTGTGCCCAGACATTGATAAACCAGCATCTGAACTTAAGTAACTGGTTATCAAGAACAGTTACAATTGTAAATTAGTTACATTGATAGCGATTTTCGAAACTGATTAAAAATTTATTGTTAAATGAAATTTTGATTGTAAACCCCCCCCCCCCCCCCCCCCCCCCCCCCAAAAAAAATGACCGCAGTGTAGTACTGATACTGATTGCCTTTAAAGTTTTAGAATTTTGTTGACCAAAGTTAAGAAAGGTAAGGATGATATTGCATGACTTTTATAATGTTATAACGTTGTGGCCCGCTTAACTACGGAAAATAGTATATATGGCCCTCTGCTTGAAAAGCTTGGGAACCACTGCTTTAGACCCTTTAACGAGGATCTATTGGAGGGCACGTCTGGTGCCAGCAGCCGTGGTAATTCCAGCCCCAATAGCATATATTAAAGTTGTTGCAGTTAAAAGCTCGTAGTTGGATCTCAGGTGCAGATGGGCGGTCCAGCTTGTGCCGGTTCACTGCCCGTTGTTCCTGCCCTACCGTCTGCTGGCTCTCTCCCGTGGGTGCTCTTTACTGAGCGTCCCTGGTGGCCGGCGTGTTTACTTTGAAAAATTAAGAGTGTTTAAAGCAGGCCTCGGCTGCCTGAATAATGGTGTATGGAATTATAGAATAGGACCATGGTTCTATTTTGTTAGTTTTCGGAACTGGAGGTAATAATTAACAGGTACATTTGTATTGTGGCGTTAGAGGAGAAATTCTTGGATCTCCGCAAGACGAGCTACTGCGAAAACATTTGTCAAGAATGTTTTCATTCCATAAACAATGCTAACTAGCGATCCCAGTGGCAAAGTGAAGCAAAATGGAATATACCTTGGAAAAGCAAATCCACTGCACTCAAAGTCTGAATCATTCACACGGTGCCACTACATTCTTGGTCCAGTCACTTGTTCTACGGCTATCAGCTGAGGGATATGGCTGAACGCCTCTAAGTCAATATCCCCAGGATGTGACGACCTGGCCATTACTCACTCTGTGCTGTATGGAGGTAAGATGCTGAGCTGGAAGCACATGCAACCTACCCCGTGAGCGTTACCAAATGTTGAAAAAGCACCCCAGTCACACTCAATGGTTACAATGTAAGTCTATAGCAAAAACACATTGGGTGAGTGTAATCAAAGGTTTAAAAACATCTCATTAACATGAAATGGAACGCTAGGCTAGTGAATCCATTATGTGGAAGTCTGAAGCAAAAGCAAAAGTGAGGAAGTGAAGCAGCCAAGTGCAGGACATGATGACCCCTTGGGTGAGCCCAGTACAAGAACATTATGTACTGGCTCTGCAATTATGGAAGCTGCCTTGAATGGCAGGGAATGCCCGTGGCCTGCCCCTGCCTTGCCTTGAGGGTTGATCGTGATGTCTTTGGCCGTTCTAACTTGACCAGCTGAGATGTGGATGACAACACAACAGTCAGAGTCACATGTCCCTAGAAACCCTCAGGAAGGCTAACCTGGACAAAAATGCCTGCTAAAGTTGGATGTGCCGGCCTAAGGGTGCAAGTAAAATTGGTACAACACAAAAACATCAGATTGAGAGTGGAATGTCCTTTGTGAAAAGTCCAAACTGAAAACTTGCTGAGTGGACACTGCTTGCAGACTGACCATTCCAGGTTTGCGCAGGGAGCCGTCTGTGGCGAACAAAATGCTCAATAGATGGAAGTGAAGAATTAAAGCAGCCATGTGCAGGACGTGGCGATTCCTTGGGTGAGCTCAGTACCAGAGTGCTATGTGTCGGCTCTGCAATTATGGAAGCCTCCTTGGATGGCGGGGAATGCCCATGGACTGCTCCTACCTTCCCTTGAGGGTTGACCGTGAAGTCTTTGACCATTCTAACTTGACCAGCTGGGATGTGGACGGCACCACAACAGTGAGAAACCCGGGAAGGCTAACCCGGCAAACACGCCCGCTAAAGTCGGATGTGTTGGCCTAAGGGCGCATAACCGGCCACACCACAGTTATGACTGAAAAAAAACAACACTCCAAATGAACACAGAAGAAGAAGAAGACCAAACAGAACATGAGGGGTAATGTGGTCAGTGTCATGCCACATAAACAGTTATCAATTGCAACAAGAGAAAGACATAGAACCTGTACTTTTGTATGGATGTGAGACGTGGACAATGAGCAGACAAGCTGAAAAACATCTAATGGCAGTGGAAAGGTGGTTCTGAGGAAAATTTAAGGAATACCATGGACAGACAGAAAATAACTTATGAGCAACTCCTACAAGAAACAAATAAAAACCGTAAACTGATTAGAGAAATTAGACACAGACAGACAAAATTGTTTGGGCACATTATGAGAAGAAATACAGTTCAGAACTTGGTGACAACTGGCAAGATTGAGGGGGAAAGAACAAGGGGAAGGCAGAGAAGTAAACATCTGGGAGACGTGACCAACGGCCATAAATCTGACAAAAACACAGAGCTGATCCACGACTCTGGTGATAGTGTGAGATGGTGAAACATGACCCCCAACACTTATCTACATGGCACATGATGGTGATGATCCACAACTCTGGTGATAGTGTGAGATGGTGAAACATGACACCCAACACTTATCTACATGGCACATGATGGTGACGATCCATGACTGTGGTGATAGTGTGAGATGATGAAACATGACCGCCAACACTTATCTACATGGCACATGATGATGATGATCCATGACTCTGGTGATAGTGTGAGATGGTGAAACATGGCCGCCAACACTTATCTACATGGCACATGATGATGATGATCCATGACTCTGGTGATAGTGTGAGATGGTGAAACATGGTCCCCAACACTTATCTACATGGCACATGATGATAATGATCCATGACTCTGGTGATAGTGTGAGATGGTGAAACATGACCTCCAACACTTATCTACATGGCACATAATGGTGATGATCTGCCATATGCCTTTGCTTCCCATGACATTGCCAGGTGCCCATTTAGGCTGGGGTCAACTGGGGGTCAAGGCCTAGTTTTCAAAATATTTAAAATATAAGACAAGAAGTATCACATGCCTGAACATACTACATATCCCCAGCCTACATAAAGACTTACATACAACAAGGTTAGCATAAACTGCAGCTCAGCCTCGGAACTTCCACAACAAATCACAGGCAGCACCACCCATGTATTAGAGTCACAAGCTATTTGAATACTGTCTCATGACAGACAAGAGGTCACCATAAAAACATATATTTATATATATATATATATATATATATATATATATATATATATATAAACGTTCTAATAGTATAATCATCCCTGTCCTATAATATTTACTCCTAGCTTTACTGCAACTATCATAATATGAATTAGCATTGTGTAGTTTTTTTAGAATTGATTTTTGCATATTCCCATGTGATTACAATGTCTATATTGTTGTTGCTTAGGATTAATATAATTTGTGATGTATGAGTGTAATAATGTATAGAAGGAGAGAGAGACACGGGCTGGGGAGAATGTTGCGTGTGCCTGCACGCCCAGTTCTTAACCCTTTGAAAATAATGTTTGTTTGTTCTTTCATTCTTTAGTTATCAATAGCATCATCTTAATGCTCTTGATGAACGAAAGAATTTGTGACCCTTTTAAAATAAATTTGATTTGATTTAGGTAGGCGGCGAATGCCGTCCACACCAAAAAAAAAAGAAGGATTGTGGTTGCTCACTGAACCAAGTGTTTACCACGTTTATTGCGACTGCATCTGTGTGAAATCGTTGCCCCTTGAGAGATTACTTTAGAGGTCCGAATAATTGAAAATCACAGGGTGAGAACTCAGGTCTATAGGCTGGGTGTTGCAGAACTGTTTGGCTTTTGGTGCTCCAGCATGCTTCCATAGCATGCTCTCTCTCTCTCTCTCTCTCTCTCTCTCTCTCTCTCTCTCTCTCTCTCTCTCTCTCTCTCTCTCTCTCTCTCTCTCTCTCTCTCTTGCTGCTCGGCTCAAAGTGGTGACACCATGATTCATCGTCTGCCACTATGCGGAAGAGAAACACATCACCCTCCACCCTGTAACGCAGATAGTGGTTCAAACACTATCCCATGCGTTCCTCTTTTTGGTGGTCTGTCAACATCCGTGGTACACACTGTGAACACACCTTCCGATATTGCAGTTTCTTACGTACAACCTTTTGAATTGTCCCAATTGACACATCAAATTCTTTCGTAAGCGAACATATTCTTTGTCGACGGTTCTCTGTACTGCTGCATCAATTTTGGCGATGTTTTTTTTTTTTTTTTGTTGCAACAAAATGCGCTTGAACCGGCCGTCGATGATCTGTCGTGAACTGACGTCCTTTCTGAAACATTCGGGCCCAGTCTGTCACTGTTGCCTTCTACACACATTTGTTACCGGACGCTGTCTGCATTCTTCGATAAATGTCCACTGTTCGACATCCTTCAAATGAAAGAAACTAAAGCACAAATCAAATCAAATCAAATCAACTTTATTAGGGTCAC
Source organism: Cepaea hortensis (assembly GCA_963921405.1). NCBI lineage: Eukaryota > Metazoa > Mollusca > Gastropoda > Stylommatophora > Helicidae > Cepaea > Cepaea hortensis. Next base: position 521,568,023 of record OY992876.1, read on the forward strand.
AAATTGGGCGCGCAGGCCCGTCTTACATTCGGCCCTTCCAATCACTCGTCTTTCGTTCATCAAGAGCATTATACATTTACATAGGAAGAAAAATAAACGTGAAATGAATGTTGTAAACATAAACAAGGCTAATTACCATGTTATGAGGCCCATCTCCCACCTATCCATACATCACCCCACCCACACAACACCCCACCTACCCACACACATGCGCACCAAGGGACACATACACACCCCCACCTACCCACACACACGCACACCAAGGGACACATACATACCCTACCAACCGACCCATCCCCCTCCCGCACATCCCCCACCCACACACACTGCCATCACCTGATCCCCCCAACCAAAACACTCGCCACCTACAAACATTCTCCCACCAACCCACACATCCCACGGCCATCCACATACACATCCTAACCCACACATCCTCTCCCCACCCACACCTCAAACCACCCATCCCCCAGCCACATCTCCATCGACAACATATTCCCCACCCATGCACACAATCCCCCACCAACCCACACATCGCACATCCACTCACACATCCCCAAACCATACACACATCCCCACCAACTAACATGTCCCTACCCCCCCCCCCACACACACACACACATCTCCCTAACCACACATACATCCCCAATCCACTCACACACACCCCACCACCCACACATACAACTTCCACCCACACATGCCATAACCTAATCCCCCACCACAAATCCCCCACCCGCACATCACATACACCCCCTACCACGCACTATTCCCAACCCACGCACCACACACACATCCCATTCCAACACATCCCCACTTACACACCACACACATATCCCCCACCCAGATACCACACAATATTCACACCCACACCCACACAGATTGTCATAATCTCCAATATCTCCAACCGAGATGCAGTACCATCGTTACGCCCGCTAGGCGAATAATCTCCAACTGGGATGCAGTAACATCATTACGCCCGCCAGGCGAGTACCAGTTACCTGCCCACAGGTTGCTGGCTGATGTGATAGTCAGCGGTCAGGCAAGGACAAAGCAAGACGCACGCAGTCCTCGTGAAGCCAATCCACAGGGCAAGCGCTGTGCGGGGAAACCGGCAGACGGCTTGGGAACTCGGACAAGACAAGATGTGTGGGGAAGAAAGGCTTTGTATCGTTTCTGTGCCCGAAAGTCGAGTGCTTGTATATCTTGTGAGATAGACTGTGATGCTGTGGGTTTTGTCTGTAAGTGTATTGTATATGTATTGTAATGATCATCACATGCCAAACTAGATCGTATTGCATGTGACTTGTAAATAAATCCATTGAACTTAGTGTCATTGTGTGTCAAGTCCAATCATTTTGTACTTGTACTTGTCTCACATATGTTAGGTCCAATGAGCCAGGTTTAAGATCCTGACATGTGTGAACGTGGGGGCTCGTCCCCTTAGATTGTTTGAACTTGTAAACGTGTAAAACATCAGTGATTATGTAACTTGTCGCCATTTTGACCTTGTCGCCATCTTGTAAACATGATGTCTATGTCCTTACTGAATGTCATCTTGATGTAAGTGATGTGTCATCATAGTTGTGGATTGTTGAAATATATCTAGATTGTATTCGTGAAGTTAGTTGTGGAAAGCAGAAAGTTTGGGAAAGAAAGTAACTTGTGATTTGAAAAAAAATTGTTGACCGACGACATTACGACCTACAATTATACTCAACGCCATACAAACCTAATCAAAACTTAGTGACAAGCATACACATCACATAAAGGTAGATTCTAACTTATTTCCTCCCAAAAGAAAGCAGGTTTTCTGTGCCATCTGAGACCGTTGCCCGTAGAGGTCATTTGTCCTTGAAGTAGCGACCTTACAGTTTCTAGCCCTGGTTTGAACCGTTCTCGACCGAATCCAGTACACTTGAGTATATTTTTTGTATATACTTTCGGATGCAAATTTGGGCATAAATTGTAAGTTCAACAAGATTGTAAATTTTTCACGTTACTAACCCCTTGTAACAAATTGTGTGTCTGAGAACTCATTTTCATTTAAACATTCCATCATGTCTTCTTTAAACGACTTCATCGAGATGGGTTTAAGGCTACAGTTAACTGGTTACGAGTTAACAAAGTGGAATGAAACAAAATATTATAATACAAGAAAAAGCTAGCGAACGCGAGGAAAGAGCGGCTGAAAGAGCTGCCAAGCAAGCAGAAGCAGCATTAAAGCAGACAGAGGCAGAAACAGCATTAAAGCAGGCAGAGGTAGAAGCAGCATTAAAGGAGGCAGAGGTAGAAGCAGCATTAAAACAGGCAGAGTTAGATACTGAATTGAGGAAGGCAGAAATTTCAGCTCAAAGTAAACGAAAAGAGCTTGAACTACAACTCAAAATTAAACAGCTTGAAGCCGATACGGCCATAGACAAAGAGTCTAAGAAATCTGAAAGACTGGAAAAAGAAAACCAGTACAAAAAGTATCAAGGTATTGTTAGAAATTATAACTCAGGTGACTGCATTGCAGCGTTCACCAGAATTTTGAAACCTTAATGGACCATTATCGGGTCCCAGTTTCTGAATGGAACATTATTTATGTGAGGAGTTTGTCAGGGGAACCTCTGAAAGTCATACAGACTATCCCCAAAGACCTCAGAAAAGAGTACTACTATATAAAGTCAAAAATTATGTCACATTTTATGCTAGATGAGGCAGGTTACAGAGAGCAGTTCAGCAAATTGAGTCCAAAATTTACTCAAACGTTCTCTGACTATGTCTCTGTAGTTCGAGACATATTTACAAAATGGCTTTCAGCAGCCAAAGTAAATAAAGACTTTCATAAGTTAGAGGATCTCATCATCAGGGATAAAATCATCACATCCCTTCCATCATCATTTTCAAAATTTTTGCAAGAGAATGAATGTATGAGTGTAGAAGAGATTGAGAGACGTGGTTCGGCTTACTATACAGCCAATAAACATTGTTTTGCTAGTGAGGCTACTGATACAAACTTCGTAGCAGCTGCTAACTATGAAAAACCTCGATCAGAACTCTACAATAGGCAAAGAACATATAAGCCTACTTCTGAGAAATACAATCATTGTAGATTCTGTAAAATTTCACACCACCAAAGTGAAATGTGTGACCAGAATCCGGCATATCTTACATACTTACAGAACTTCATAAATAGTCATGATAAGGAACGTAAAAGCTTTAAAAAAGCGCGTAAATGCTTCCTTTTAAAGCGTACGGCCACTGGCGTCATGCGTGTAAAGGAAGGCAAATGACCAAGAAAGCAAATGCCGCCTTATTTGACAGTTCATCATCAGATGAAGAACATTCAGAAAATCACCCTGTGAACTCAGCACAGGCTTTTGACATGTTTAATTCACATAAATGTACTATTTGTAATACCTTTTATGAAGATGGCAATCTAACATGCGGCCACTCCATACCTATTGCCAATGAGGAAGCTAATTTGGTAATAGATTCCAAAGGCAGAATAAACATCCACCAGGGATATGTGAATGGCAAGCCTGCTACAGTCCTTCGTGACACCGGAAGTACTCTGATAGGTTTAAAGAGAGAGTGCATAATGCCTACAGACTATACAGGCAGGCACGTAACATGCAGAACACTCTCTGGAAATATCGAAAAGTACCCATTAGCATGGGCATATATTCAGACACCATTCCTCACTGGGAAAGTAAAATGCGCTGCATTAACTAACCCTGTGTGTGAAATTATCATTGGGAACTTACCCGAGGTGAATAATATGCCTCATGATATTACATCTGTTTGCACTGTTGATAACATGACATCATCACCATCACATGTCATCATTGAAAGTGTGGTATCACCAGATGAATGTATGATAGCTAATGGAGCAATAACATCTCATGAAATCATTGACCAAAATGTTTCATCACCATCTGATATCATTGAACGTGTGAACGCAGTAACAAGATCTACTGCTAGAGTGCAAGATGAAATTAATCAAACTGAGGCTATAGAAATGCTTAGCCCAGTGGTACTGCCTCCTAAAACCATGAAGGAGAATTTTGTAACAGCCCAAAAGGCTGATCCTTCATTATCTAAATATTTTAATCTGATCGGCCAAAAGCCAAAGGTAACTAAAAATGCAAGATGGCATTTTGCTCTGAAAAATTGCATCCTCACCAGGTACTATACCAGAGGTAACAGCACCACAGAGCAAACTGTTTTGCCAATTGAATACCGTAAGCAAGCCTTACATCTTGCCCATGATATACCTCTTGCAGGGCATATGGCATACTCAAAGACCAGATCAAGATTACTAACACAGTTTTATTGGCCAAGATTCTGCAATGACATTAAGCAATATTGTAGAAGTTGTGATATCTGCCAAAAACTAGTGAAAAAAGGTAAACACCCACAGGCCAAATTACAAATTACCGACTTAGCCAGTCGACCTTTTGAGAAAATATCTGTCGACATAGTGGGCCCTCTGAATCAAGTAACATCCAGAGGAATAGATTTATCGTTACCATCATCGATTTATGTAGCCGCTGGCCTGAAGCGTTTCCTTTAAAGAACATAACTGCCAATGATATCATGGAAGTTTTCTTCCATATATTCTCACGAATAGGGTTTCCAGACACTATCCTATCAGATCGTGGAAGCCAATTCATTGCAGCATCCACTCAAGCGTTCACCAAAATGTTAGGGGTGAAACAATGTTTCAATTCACCATACCATCCTCACTCAACTGGAATCATAGAAAAGTTTAACGGGGATTTGAAGCATATGCTTGCTAAAGTCACGCAAGAATATCCCAAAAACTGGGACGTCTATTTGCCTGCTATACTTTTTGCTTATCGCGAGGTCCCACATTCTAGTACTGGATTCTCTCCTTTCGAACTTATCTATGGTGCCAAGCCACGTGGCCCATTGAGTATCTACCATTCAACGTTAACTGAAGCCACCCCTTTACTTAAACCCATATCATCATACGTATATGAACATCATTGCGTGAAAGAATCATCAAATCTTGTACTATTGCAAAAGAAGCACTAAAACTATCTGGTGCTACATATAGACAATATGCAGACAATAACGTTGACACCTGGACAGGACGTACTTCTCCTCTTACCTAGTGACCGACATTTCTCCCCCGATGTGTCTCCACCTTGACGTGGTGGGGGAGCTTGCGTGTCCCATCGACCCCATTTGCTTGCCGATGGGTGAAAAATTACATATCGGACAGCTTATGGGATAGGGACCAGACTAAGAGAGACACAACCTGCTGCTCTGCAGGTATAGACTGAGGATAGCAGTCAAAATTTAAATCAGGTGCACGAAGGCAGAATTTCTGGGTTCGGACAAAACTCTTAAGGCTCCCTGTCGAGGGCTGTGGCTGAACGCCTCTAAGCCACAAACCCTCGGATCTGAGAGCCAGGCCGATACCCGTCTACCGGAAAATAGAAACGTGATACTGAGCAAGCTACATGCTCAGGTCTGATACATGTTCGAAGGCTCTCAGCTGGGGGATATGAGGGATTCCCGGATGAGAGGGCCTGACCGTTTCCCGTTCACTGCTGCACGAAGGTAAGGTGCTGAGCCGGCAGCACATGTAGCCTACCTCGTGAGCGAGTACAAAAAAGACAGAAAAGTGCCCCAGTCGAAGGACATGGTTACGGAAACTCTGTATCTAACTCATAGAGAGTGTAGATATAAGTGGAAGAACGTCTCAACGCAAAATGGAACGCACGGCGAGCGTACCTATTGCGTGGGTTGAAGTCAAAAGCAAAAGCTTACCGAGTGGATGTCGCCCGCAATCTGACCGCTCCTGGTGTGTGCTTGAGCGATCAGTGGCAAGCGGGATGCTCAACACATGGAAGTGAGGAACAAAAGCAGCCATGAGCAGGACGTGGAAACTTCTTGGGTGAGCCCAGTCTCAGAGCAATATGTGCCGGCTCTGCAATTATGGAAGCCTCCTCGGATAGTGAGATGATGCCCATGGTCTGCCCCTGCCTTCCCTTGAGGGCCGTCCGCGATATCGTTGATCGTTCTATCTTGACCGGCTGAGATGTGGGTGACATTACAATAGTCCAACGTGTCTCGAAACCAGAGGAAGGCTAACCTCACTAAAAAATGCCCGCCAGAAATCTAAAAATTGACACTACGCAATTACGTCCGAGTGAAATGTCTCGCCCGAATGTCTCTCGTGCTAGGAACAGCTCTGACTACCTAGTTTCCGAATGCCGCTCTTGTTCGGAACAGCTCTGACTAGGTAGTTTCCGTATGTCTGTCGTGCCTGGAACAGCTCTGATGGGCGCAACGACAAGCACATGTCCGAAAACTCGCTGAGTGGATGCCGTCTGCGAACATGTCTGGTTTGTGCGGGAATGGCCCGGGGAAAACGAAATGACCAATATATTGAAGTGAGGATTTAAAGCAGCCATGAGCAGGACGTGACGATTTCCCTCGGTGAGCCCAGATCCAGGGCGTTATGTGTCGCCCCTGCAACTATGGAAGCAACCTTGGATGGCGGAAAATGCTATGGACTGTCCCTGCCTTCCTTTGAGGGATGACCGTTGTCTTTGACCGTTCAACCTTGGCCAGCATGGTTGTAGATGGCACCACAAAAGTGAGAGTCTCCCAGGTATGCTACCTGGTCAAAAAAAGCACGCTAAAGTCGATGTGTTGGCCTAAGGGTTTCGGCCCAAGGGCGCATAACAGACACACCGCAATGACATCTGAAAAAACACTCCGGATGAACGAAAAGAAGAAGAAGACCGACATTTATTGACTGACTCTTGGCAAGGACCATTTAAAGTAATAAGACAGATTTCAACGGTAGACTATGAGATTCAAATAAAAGACAAACATAAAATATTCCACATCAATATGTTAAGACCATACCACAACAGAGACAACTAACAAGACGATACAACAGCCTGTACAGTTATAATAGACCATGAAGATGACGAAGATAGTGACGAAATTCCAACACCTGCATTAGACACGACAAACTGCTTGAAAGAAATCAAAATAAACCCAAATTTAACTCAAGCAGAAACAGACAGTTGTAAACATCTCATACAACAGTACAACGCCATCTTCTCCAACAACCCAGGACAAACAGAATTAGTACAACATCACATCACGCTTACTTCAAACACACCAATAAAATGCAGACCTTACACCATTCCATTGCATTACAAAGAAAACTTACATCAAGAGATCATTAGCTTAGAGAAAAACAACATCATTAGACGATGCCAATCACATTTTTTGTCTCCAATAGTCATGGTACGCAAAAAAGACAACACGATAAGACTGTGTAGATTATCGAAAATTTAATAAAATAACACTATTAGATCTGGAACCAATGACCAACTGCGAAGATCTACTGACATAACTGACAGACTCTAGGTACTTTACGAAGCTGGACATGACTAAAGGTTATTGGCAAATAACGGTACACGAGCAGAGCAGACATCTGACAGCCTTTGCCACACCTTGGGGACTGTACGAATGGTGCAAATTGCCATTTGGGCTAGTCAATGTCCCAGCAACATTCGTACGCATGACACAACTCTTACTTGTTGACATAACAAACATTATCTGTTATATGGACGACATTTGTGTTCACACAAAGACGATGACAGACCACATAAAGACATTACAGCAGACATTTGAACGGATCAGACAGCACGGACTGACTGTGAAGCCTACAAAAGTTGACATAGCCTTTCAAGAAATCTCCTTTTTAGGGTATAAAATATCTAATGGTTTTGTCACTACAGACGATAACATCGTGTCTAAAATACTGAAACTCTCACTTCCGACTACCAAGAAACAAGTCAGAAGTGTGTTAGGACTATTAAATTATTATAGGCAGTTCATACCAGACTTTGCTGAACTAACAGAAAAGTTTACTAACCTACTAACGAAAAACCAGCCTGAAAAGATTGTAAACAATGAATGCCTAAAATTTGCATTCCAGAAAGTGTTATCGTATTTTTCTGAGAATAGTTTAAAGAATCCCATTCTCAAATTGCCAAATTTACATATTCCTTTCAGATTACGCACAGACGCGAGCTCCGTGGCGATTGGGGCAGTTCTGTTACAGGAACATGACAACATTCTACATCCTGTATACTACGTCTCTAGAAAATTGAAACCAAGAGAACGCGCTTGGTCTACACCACAATTAGAAGCCCTTGCTCTAGTGGTGGGTATAACTAAATTGTCCAGATTCCTCCTGGGACGGCATTTTATTGTAGAGTCCGACAATAGTCCATTAAAATTTATTACTTCAGGAGTGCCGACGAACCAGATGATAGCTCGATGGTCACTTTTGCTTCAAGATTACAGCTTTGAAGTGCGACATATCGCTGGCAGGACCAACACGATTGCTGATCTTTTGTCCCGTTGTCCGAACGACCCAGTAAGCACTAATGTCTGAGTGCAGTGTGTAGAAAACACTCAGACCAACACAGCCATCAGTGAAAGTTTTTTTTTTCAGGAAAGCTGTGTATATCTATTATGCGATGTGATAGGGTGCATTCCCACTGCAAATATTTTTCTTATTTTATTATTAGTGTAGTAATCGTCTTGAATAATTGCGTAGTGTGTGTTAAAAAGTGAACAATATTAATTGTATATATTATGAAATAAGAACAGTGCCACATGCGCTCATAACTTACCTCAAGCGATTTATTCAAGTTATCAGTGGTATCTGCGAGTGGAACATATCCAGTGATATTTTAATCCGTGAACGAAAGAGTGAACTGAACTGTGACATTTACACCACTGCAGTCAATCGCAATCCAGAAGTTTTCCACCGAAACAACGAACACATTAACTATCAGAACAATTTCACATTCCGAATTGTTACACCCTAGCGGAACAAGTGTGTGATAGAATTTTTAACGACATCAGCTGTTCGTGTGTACTTCCGGATAGTTTGTAAATTTAGACCAAAAGTAGCAGACTATAAACAAAAACCTTAAAAATTTATGACGCTTCTAAAATAATTGTGAAACACCAATTTCGAATACACGAATTGTGGATTAGTATTTTTCGACTAGTGTAATCTTAGAATCATATCTTGAGTAACTTATTCACACTAGCGACATTTTTTTTTCGCTATTAGGGAAAAGCATCAAGCTATGACGCTGAGAAATAGAATAATAATTGTAATAGATTAGATTTGAGATCTTTAGAAATTATGTACCTTTCATTTAATTGTTGTTACATTATTACACTAAGGGCGGTAAATTGAAATGGATTCGAATATGTGTTGTATAAAAATAGCCATTGTGTTGCCAGATTGTCAACACTCCAAGAGGTCATCAGCTGGGCATGGTATAGGGTTACCGACGTTGTAGACCAACGGAAGAGCTCCCGGCCAAATGAGGTCGGAGCTCGAGCGTTGAATGCGGCTTATAAAAAGACTTATTACAGTCTTACCTGATGTTTTTTTTTTTCTAAAAGCATATTATTTCGTTTTTTATTCAATGGTTGCGAGGTAGTTGCAAGGGATGCTGGTGCTACCGATCTGACTGGGTCAATATTGCAACTCAGGTGATCATCCATCGAGAGGATGAAACTTGGAAAGTGGTAAAGATTGAACACCACATGACTTAATATACAACTTTCATTTCTTATGTATTTCTATGCCAATGTACATGACAACAGAAAGGTCGATTCTGACATGGTTAAAATATTAACCCTTTATCTATATAGAGTATGCATGAAATATAAAATCTTTCATGAATAAGCCCCGGGGGAGCGTGTCATAATCTCCAATATCTCCAACCGAGATGCAGTAATATCGTTACGCCCGCCAGGCGAATAATCTCCAACCGGGATGCAGTAAAATCGTTACGCCCGCCAGGCGAGTACCAGTTACCTGCCCACAGGTTGCTGGCTGACGTGATAGTCAGCGGTCAGGCAAGGACAAAGCAAGACGCACGCAGTCCTCGTGAAGCCAATCCACAGGGCAAGCGCTGTGCGGGGAAACCGGCAGACGGCTTGGGAACTCGGACATGACAGGACGTGTGGGTTGAGAAAGGCTTTGTGTAGTTCTGTGCCCGAAAGTCGAGTGCTTGTACATCTTGTGAGATAGACTGTAAAGCTGTGGGTTGTCTGTAAGTGTACTGATGTATTGTATATGTATAGTAATGATCATCACATGCCAAACTAGATCGTATTGCATGTGACTTGTAAATAAATCCATTGAACTCAGTGTCATTGTGTGTCAAGTCCAATCATTTTGTACTTGTACTTGTCTCACATATGTTAGGTCCAACGAGCCTGGTTTAAGATCCTGACACAGATACCCTTACCCATCCACCCCACATACCCCCACTCACACACCACAAAAATCCCCCACCCACACAATATCCCCAACCAACACACCACACACCTCTCCCCACCCACACGCATTCCCTACCCGTCCACCAACAGACACTCACTCACGCATACATCCTCCACTACGCACCCACACACCCCCACCCACCCACCCCCAACCAAACATCTCTCGATCACAATACCTCTACCCACACACATCCTCCACCCACTCACACATCCCACCGCCCTTTGAGCTTCTTTGGACGGATTTTGGACCAACCCGGCCATTTTCTCAACGTCAGAAACAGAATCTGTGCATCATGGGACGATAAGCACGTGCTCTTTTATTCATTGGTTAGTACTTATCGCATGACTATGACATGATCATGTTCAACATACGCAAATACGCGCGGTGGGGCACGAACGGATTTCAAATGAATGCCCCTTATATTTATATAAACGAAGACTATTCTAAAATCAACCTCGGATTCATTAATTCATTCATTCAGTAGCATGTCCTTTGCAGAACCTCGCTCCCATAACAACCTTCCGGAAAACCTCTAGATCATAAGCAAGATGCCCCACATCCGAAACACCCACCTGGAGATCATTTGCCACATCCTGCACCCATCTTCTCTTTGGCCTTCCTCTTCCTTTCTTCCCAGCCATATACCTCTCCATTATTGTTCTCTCCAAACCGCTTGCCATAGCGACATCGATCGTTGCTTACATCATTCAGTAGTCTTTTCACTCAATACACATCAACCTACAGTCGCATTTGGTCAGTGGTTCACGAATCGTGAATGAATAAACATGGACACTGTTATTGCCTATCCCGCCAGTTGTGAAGTTTGTGGTGTAATTCGTTGTCTTCAAGCAGAAGGTCAAAATGCGGCGAGATTCATACTAGACGTGTACGGTGATAACGTTATGGGCGCTCGCTCGCTTTGAACTCAAGCGTAGTCCAGACACACTTTTTATTGTTGTTATGGACTGAATTTTGCATGTGGATTAGCTTTCCCTTTTAAATGTGTCCCTCGCCATCAGGTGAACCCACTCCGACTTCAGAGGTAACGTTGTGAGGGATTGGTGCAGGAAATTCAAAGATTGGCGTAATCATATGCATGATTACATATGCATGGATGACAAGGTTGACATTAATGTGTGACAGATGAGCTCCTTCAAACAGTCGACCAAGTCGTAGACCTTTCTACGGAATTTCCACACATTTCTGGGGCTAGTGTTTTTCGAATTGCCACAGAGAAGTTAGGGTACCACAAATTCTGTTCATAGTGTGTAGCAAAGCAGCTGGCTGACGTTCAGAAGGCTTTTGATGTTTCTTCTAGGCTACTGGCAAGAGAGTGATGCATTTCTCGACAGAATAGGGACTGCGAACGAGACATGGGTTCACTTCGTGAATGCAGAGACGAAGGAACAGTCAAAGCAGTGGATGCATACGTATGCTCTAAACAAGCAAACAAAATTCAAGCAAACATTTTCGCTACGAAATATGATTGATGGTTACAGTGTTATGGGACCGGAAGGGCATTATGTTGACGGAGTTCATGACACTAGGGACCACAATAACGTCAGAAGTACAACACTGAAGAAGCTTCGTTGGTCGATCAACAACAAAAGGTGCGGAATGATTACAAGTGGCGTCATTGTCCTGCACGACAACGTGCAGCCCCACACTGTTGATCGCAAATAAAAAGGCTTGAGCAGTTAAGTGGGGCATTTTCACCTCCCTCCCCCTTTATAACTTGGAATAGGCACCAAGCGATTGTCATCTCTTCGGCAAGATGCAAGTCTGGCTGGCTGTCTGGCTACCCAGCACTTCGACACCGCCGAGGAGTTCATGGATGGAGTCAACAGTGGCTAAGTACCCCGGCGGCACCGTTCCTTGACGAGGGGTTCCGCTAGAATGGCTGCTATTAAGGCCGAGATAGAAGAAATGCTGTCAAAAATCGAAAGAAAAGACAGAAGAAACTCTCCAACAGATAATTGAATTTCTCAAGACCGGAACTCCTGAACCAGAAAATGCAAAGCCCCAGACAGAAGAAGAAGCAACAGATGAAGAAGTAGAAATAGATGAAAACGGCTACTAAACTGAAGCCGCATAGGCTAAGACTTCCGAACCAAAAACGAACCACCAAGCTGCCCACCATATACGCAATCAAAGAAGACCGAGAAGATTCGATGACAACCCAAGACGGGGAAAAAGGTGAAACACTAAGAGAGACGACAACTGGTAAAACTCCCTGAAGGAAACAGCACCATATGACGGGATGGGTACACAATTACTCCAGGCCAAACAAGTGGTGCGACTCTGTCCAGGCATGAAAAACCTCATCAAGAAAGCAATGAACACAGTCAACCCATCAGAAGCCGGGAAGCTGACAACAAGCAGCCCAATCTACGAAAGAAAAACTACAAGCTACACAACAGAATCCCCAATTATAGCCAAGTCGAAAAATCGAAGGATGAAATGGGGTATTAGTATCAAAAATTGGAATTAGAATTGGAACAACAAGTTCCGGAATTTAAGTAGCGACTATGTAGAAAAAGAATACAGTGATGTATGTAACTTTTATATGTATTTAGATGCGATTGGCAATTTGTTTAAACGGTTTGTCGCCAATCGGTGTTTTGGAATAGACCTCGTCTATCCATTGACAAGCTCAGACCTTGTGTCTGTCACTTCTCAATCAAAATATCACGATTTTACAGGCTTGTCATGAAATATGAATGAGCCATGTTGGTCAAGAATGTGCTTGTCGTCGATTTGATATCAAGCAACAACCCACTGTTCACACGTATTCAACTTGTATTGTAAATCACACTGTCATGGTTCATTCACACTTTAAAAACACACAGAGAGACTTAATTTTAAGCAGTTTGTTTGGGGAATTTCATTTTGTGCGATACCATCAGCCGTTTTTTTTTTAAATGTTAAATTGTGTGAGACATATTTTATGGCGCTATTGAGTTGGCATCCTGATTGCTGTGGTGCGCCTCCTGGCTGGTTGTTTCCGTCTTCAGCATCTTTCTTTTGTTAGAGCGATGGTTCTCAACCGGTGGGGAATTCACCCCCCCCCCCCCAGGGGGGAATTTTAGGGTTTCGGGGGGGGGGGATGAAGACCATTTCAAGATAGCGATAATACAAGAACCGATTACTTGATATTGTTTTTCCCTTCATACTTTACAGTTATGTGCGTCTCATCCTTCTAAAATTCATTTTATAAAGTAAGTAGACCCACAAATCATGTTTTATGTGGATGTCTAGACTTGTTTTAGTATATGCTATTAAATTTACCTTCCATTTTTACGTATACTGTGTAGGGGGGGGGGTATTTTTAGATAGCAAATATGAGGGGGGGGGAATGACGTTCTGAAAATACGGTGAAGGGGGACACGGGCCAAATTTTTGATAGGAAAGGGGGGGGGGTGACGTTCTGAAAATATGGTGAAGGTGGGTACTGGCCAAAAAGGTTGAGAACCACTGTGTTAGAGTATACTGTGGTCTTACTCGAGTTAAGATGTGTATCTATGGACAAGCGTGTCTGCGCATGAACCTACCACTGCGCCATCAGCTGCCAACCTGGTAAAGTGGGGTAAAGCCACCGACCCGTCGTGTCCCCTATGGAAAGAGAAAGCCCAGACAGCGAAGCATGTGCTGTCTGCATGCAAAGCAGTCCTTTGCCAAGGCCGATTCACGTGGCGCCACAATAAAGTGCATACTGAGCTGGCAGGCATATCAGTTATCAGTTATCAGTTATCAGTTGGGGTATCTTCATTGCACTCCGGACAGGTCCATAGGTGCTCAGAACCTCCTCCCAGCATATGCATCAGCGTCCGGTGGCTAATAGTGCCAGTTCTGTGTTGGTTGACGAGGCACCTTGTTTTCCCGATGTACCTCTCGCGTCTGGCCGTTCCGATTCTTACTCCCAAGTCTTTCATCCTGGACAGCGATGTGGATTCACTGACGTCAAAGTCCTCTGTTCTCGCCATATCTTTGAGGACGTTAATAACATCGGCACGATCCATGGGCTGGCCGTCTACAGAGGGTGCAGAGATAGCCACTTTATCAGCTCGTTCATTTCCCTCGACTCCCGCATGTCCCGGGACGAAGATGAAGGTGACTTTACGGACAACGGACTTCCGCAGCGACTCAGTCCACTGTCTACGTACAGATCCAGCTTCGACCTTCTGAATCATGCTCATTGAATCACTTAGTACACAGACGTTGGTATAATGCTGTGATTCCAGCCATATGAAAGCCTGTGTAACTGCCATCACCTCCATCGACGTGACAAGCGCAGAACGTTTCAGGGCAGGAAAAAAAGCTGGGAGCAGCCACCATGGTGGAGTTTCGAGGTGGATAAGGCTTGGGTGGATAAGCGTAGTGCTGTAAGGAGATGGCAAAATGCCAAGAAGAACAGAGCTGGTCATCCTAGTCCCTGCTTGCACTTAGAAAGAGAGATGCACACAAAAGTAAGCTATTTCAAAAAACTGGTCACGGTGGTTAAAAGGGAAAAATGGGCAGAGGTGTGTCAAAGGGTAAGCACAGACAAGTCACTGAAATTGTTCTGGCGACTACATAAAAGCATGAGTGGTGTAGTCAAGAATAAGAGCATTTCTGACTTCCAAGGTGCTGACCTCATCTGGCAGAGGACTGACGAGGACAAGGGCAAAGCCCTCTTTGAACGCTACCTTGAGCAGAGCAACCAGACAGACATGGGAGGTCGAAATCTGGCCAAGGAGGTCACCTCAGACAGATGCAAGGCCCAGAACACTTCGGATGAAGACACAGTGACAGTGAAAGAAATCAAGGCTGTGCTTCGACGATCAAAAAACAGTGCTCCAGGTCCTGATGGCATAAGATACGACGACATAAATAGGTGTACCGACAATGAGCTAGAGAAACTAGCAGACATGTACAACAACAGTATAGGGAGTGCTAGCATCAAGGAGGAATGGTTACACAGCTATCTGATTCCCTTGCCGAAGCCTGACAAAGACCACAAAAAAATTCAGGGATATCGAATTATAACCATGCAGAATACAATAGGCAAGCTGCTGGAGAAGGTAATTGCCAGGAAAATATCAAGCCAACTAGAGAGGCAAGGTGTTTTCCCACCTACCCTGGGTGGGTACCGTCCAAAAAGAGAAACCTGGACCAATGCAGCAGTCTTTGCCCAGGATGTCTATGAAGGTTTCCACTCAGGCACTGAAACCGTTGCTGCAGCGATTGATCTTGAGGACGCATACAACAGAGTACCACTGGATTTTTTAATGTTTCAGCTTCTTGAACTAAACGTAAGTCCATTCCTCCTTAGTTGGATCGCTGCAGCCCTCTTCCAACGGAAAGTAGTTTTTAGATGTGGCAGTTGGACTTCGGAACCAACAACAATATATCCTGGCCTACCACAGGGATCACCATTATCTCCGGTACTGTTCAACGCCTACACAGTGAGAATCACCAGTGAGCAGATCACTGGACCTGGCAGGACATTGTCATATGCCGATGATGTTTTAGTGTATCGTCAGGGTAAGGATAGAGAGGAGGTTGCTGGGGAACTACAAACCGAACTCAATCGCATAAGTACTTGGTGTGATGAAGCTGGAGCAATGGTCAACCCAACAAAGGCAACAGTGACTTGGTTCTCGTTGAATAATCATATTGTCAACAATCCAACACCAACTGTAATGCTGTGTTCAGAGACGGTGGAAAGAACGCAGGCAATGAATTACCTGGGGATACGGTTTGATCGAAGCCTTGCTTATAATGTGCACATAGACCAGGTGATAACAAAGGCCAAGCGGGGTTTGGCAGCGATGCGGGTGATGGCGGCAGCAAACTGTGAGCAGCGCCATCTATGTCTTCTGTACGAGGGGCTGGTCATGTCTGTTTTGGAGTATGCAATGGCAATCTTGACTCTCAGCCATAAGCAGATAGAAAGGATGGAAAGGATACAGAATGAAGCTATGCGCATTATTCTTGGATGTACAAGAGATACAGCATGCAGGGCGATGCGCTACCTTCTTGATTTTCCAACCATTGAAGAGAGAATACAAGTTTGCAGGGCACGCGCCTACCTCAGAATTAACGCAAACACACAACATCCACTGCATAGTGAAATTAGGAAGGTGAAGGGCAGCAGGTTAAAAAGAGGACGGTCGTGGATGGGTCAAGCCGAAGACATTCTTCAACAGGTGTGTTCACTTGAGGACTTAGAACCTGGCGAGGAGTGGGTGCAAGTGCCAACAGACTTCTGCACATCCTTTTCAGTTTGCATCCAACTAGATAGAAAATGCAGACAAGAAAATCCGGCTGCTGTTGAGGCTGAAGTACAAGCGTTGATTTTCGAGAATTCGCTAGACGGTGACGCGGTCATCTACACAGATGGGTCGGTCGTCCGACATGTGAGAAGCTCATGGGCCTTTACAGCTCGGGCCGGAGGGAGAATTGTGAAGGAGGACTCTGGTGCTTTCACTGAAACCACAAGTAGCCTGACCATGGAAGTCATGGCAGTAAGTAAAGCAATAACATGGCTCGAGACACAGACATTCACCAGGGCTTGTTTCCTTAGCGACTCAATGAACATGATCAAGAGGATAGAGGAGGGGTCGATCCGAAGAGAATGGTTGCTGCCTCTGAAGCGGTCTCGGCTGGCAAAGATTAGTTTCATCTTCGTGCCAGGGCATGCGGGAGTACAAGGAAATGAGCGGGCTGACAAGTTCGCAGGTGAGGCTACTGTGGAGGGCGGACGCGCCATGGACCAGGCTGACATTCTGAATGCTCTACGTGATGTGAGACTTTTGAGAGAACCAAGCGATGACTGTGAATCTACTACAATGGCCAGACTGCTAGAGCATCAAATTAAAAGAGGTGTGGCCAAACAAGAACACTACGCAGGAAGCCAAAGAAGATTGATAAACCAACACAGAACTGGCGTCGTTAGCCGCTACACGCTGCGGGATTTGCTGAGGAGGGGATCCGAGCACTTATGGACTGAATGGTTCGATGTGCAGCGAGGATGATCTGTCGACTAACTAACTAACTAACTAACCTCCATCGTCATGCTGCTCGTGGTCATAGAGTGGGCACCACTGGATTCTTGAACGGTTCGGCCCGCTGAACGGGCTGTAAATGCCCACGCACTTCTCTGCTGCTTTACAACAGATCCATCTGTATAAATGAGCACTTCGGGACTATCTGAGTGTTCATAGATGAGCGCGTTGACTTCTGCATTGACAGCCACAGGGTTCTGCTCTCTACACCGTCTGTCAAGTGTGATAATGCAGGAGAAAGTGCACTTAAAAGCTGGAGGCACCGGCACCCATTCCTTGCCGGGGTTGATGCTGGTAAGACTGCAGACCTGTCTGACGACATCTTAAGCCCGACCCATCCATGATTTGCCTCTCTTTAGCCTGTCACTCTTTTCTCTGAATATAGCGTCATGCAAAGGGTGCTGCTCATCTGCACTTATTTTTAAGTATGCACGAGCTCTCCAGATCTTGATCCTGTGTTCCATTGTCGGGAAGTCAAGGAGATATCTCATTGCTACACAGCTGGTGTCTTTCGTGCAGCCCAAAATGATGCGCATGGCTTCGTTTTGTACCTTTTCAAGTGTTTCAATCTGTGTAGGGCTGACAGTGAGGATGGTCAGGGCATACTCGATGCGTGAAAGCACAAGTCCCTGGAACAGAAGTATTAGCAGTCTTTGCTCGACATTGGCAGTCGCCATGACTTTCATTGCTGACAAAACTTTTCGAGCTTTCATTATAACATAATCGACATGATCTCTGAAGGACAGGCTTCGATCAAGCCTCACGCCAAGATATGTCATCGACTGGGTTCTACTCAAAATGCTCCCATCCATTCTTATTGCCGGCAGGTCTATTGTAACAATATGGTTGTTTAGGGAGAACCATGTAACCGAAGCCTTTGCAGGGTTGATAAGGACACCGGCATCAGCGCACCATGAGGAAATTCGATCTAGTTCGCCCTGCATATCATTGGTAACCACCTGTCTATCTCGACCCTGTCGGTACACGAGAATGTCGTCAACAAATGACAGAGTCCTACCCCTCCCGTCCAACTGTTGTTCAGTGATCGGCACTGTAAGTAGTATTGTAAATCAGAATGGATGACCGTTTTTGCGGAGGAAATCGATATCCCTCCGCAAAGGGCGATAACTCTCCGGGGTTTTCAAAAAAGTAGGCGTGGTCAGAGTAGGTGTTGCGAGGTGCCTCATCAGAGTGGGTGTGGTCTAGTGACCCCCTTAAATTGTAGGTACTATAACAACATACAAAATAACAAACAGAGTCAAGTAAGGTATATAATGTTTTTATTACACCATGTATAAACAAACAATACAATGCATATTAAATAAGTAACGGCATAGTTGACACATTATCATTGTGTACCTGCCTTTTTATATATAGATATGATAACGAATCGCGATGTTGCTGATACGTATACACACCCATCCCGTGGGTCTTGAATCCTGTATTGGTTCCCCCACCTGCCTCTTGGGTGTTGAGTACTTCCAAAAAAGTGTCCTTGTTTAGATGAGTGTTGTGGTTTTTGGTCAGACCTTTGGTACTGATTTTATCGTAATCTCCTACACAAATATACGTCTTACTACATAACGAGACCATCCCCTTCCCTTCGTACTCTAATTTAAAAAGCCCGGGGATTCTCTTTTCATAAGCTTTGATATCCACACAGTCCTGACAGCTAGCAGAAGTAGTTCTATGAACAGGGCAGGTTTCAGGCGGGAACCACTGATTGTAGACTCTGTCATATTCTTCTCGTAGGTGTGGTCTAACCACTTCAGAGAGTGAGTCAGCGCTAAGGGCCAAGTACAAATTATCAGTGTCCATTTCGGTGAGTTGGTAGTCTTCTTTAGAGATAAATTTGTCAAGAAAGTCATAATAAAAAGCTAACATGCGCAGCTTGACATATTGATAAACGAAAAAACCTATCTGTAGAGGTAGAACCCAGACAGTTTTCTTTTTTAGTGTTTCCACTTCGAAAAGATCGGCTGTACTACCAGTCATGCTTTTGAACCTGGGGTTATTGAGTAGTTTGATAGTGTCTTTTCCCTGGCAATAGGAGACGTCGGTATGTTTGGCTTTATTAGTTAACGTTTTGCCGTAAGCAGCATTACCTAACAACTTCATTGTGTCGGCTGTAATAGTCTCGGCCGGATTTTTGTCCCCTTTGCGACGGGCGTTAGACACTGTTTCCCCAAATGTTTTAAAACAGCTAACCGGTCGATACTCTATTGTCTGGTAGATGTGTGTAACCACCAACCCATGAGCTAGATACCACTTTAAAAGAGGGGTGGCTATTCATATTTTCTTCCCGAAATAACTGCCAATCATTGTCCGTCGTGGAGTACTCAGTAGTTTATTTTTTTATGGCGTATTCTTTCATAAACTCCCCAATGTCGTCTCTCGACACTTCCGTGTTCTTGAAAATAGGGGGCATTTCGGCAAAGGACTCTTGTAAATCAGTCGGGGTCTCAATATCGCATTCAACCAACCCGAAAAAAGTATCACTTTTTACAGCCTCGATGATTTGGTTTTCACTCAAAGAACCCCAAGGAAGTTCTGACGGTGGAAATGTTTCCCGCAAGAAACGATTTAATCAACGCAACTCAACCCAACTATTGACAGATTTGCGTGTGGTACTCTGTTTTAATAAACTTATAGGGATGGTAAAATTTACCACATTCGACCACATCCAGCGACATGGCACATGATACTTGAAGAATTACTTCCCTACACACACACACACACACACACACACACACACACACACAAATCCATATAATTTATGTAAAATTAATGACTAAGCTGGTAGTGTTTTGTTATGTGTTTTCGTTACTGTCGCGTAATGTTGACTATTTCGATGGACAAGGATCAGAAATAGCAACCAATAGACTTTCAGGAATCCGAAAGACTAATCACTGTCGAAGAAGAGGCCGAAATGGCTCGAACTAGGAAGTACGATTCGGAACTGTCCCAGGAATGACCAGGTCTTCAGACAGTGTTCAGGCACAGATAGGTCAAGCGAACAACCGTACTAGGAATAATTCTAGACAGTAGGCTTAATGAATCTGGCGACGAATGCCTGCAAAAATTAAAGAGCCCCCTTTAACTGATCCATTCTCACAACATGGAGGAAGAGTACAAATATAAAGTTACAACTTGCATTCCTTCTCTCTCTCTCTCTCTCTCTCTCTCTCTCTCTCTCTCTCTTTCTCTCTCTCTCTCTCTCTCTCTCTCTCTCTCTCTCGGTATCCTAATATTAAATTAGAGTATAACAGCAACAGACTAAGTAGGTTTCTGGTATCACATATAACTATTGCTTTATTGAAAACTGTGGCATGTAAAAGTCTGTTGCCCTAGTGTCTAGGCAATCAAATCCTAGACTAAGTTGGCAGGCTAAAGGTGTCAGCCGAGGAGGTTGGCCACTCAGCTCAAGACTTGGGTCCGGCTTGTCAACTCGGGTGAAGTTCCAGTTCAGGTTGCGAATTCACACTCCATCAATAGACATGGTGCTCACGACCGGTAAGTGTGCGTTGCTGCAAGTTGCTGGCTCATGGTACCACCAAAGAAGGTGCAGAACTGGAAGTTAATCAGAAAAACAGAACCGGTGAATGCTTGTCCTACGTCCAGGATACTCTCATTGCACACCTCGCTCTCAGTCTCATATTCAGACACGACTAGCACCACAAGACTATCACCTCTGTCACAGACATATCAATAGCGCTATGACAACACAATGACAAATGGCTAAAGTGTACAACTACTATTTTCCTTAGCCACATATCAATCTCAGACTCAGATGCACATGTATTCCAGTCTACAGACACGGACACATCAATGTATATTTCTGAGTCTGATCACTCTACAACATTCTTACTATGATGCATTCACATATATTATAAATCACACCAATTACATTTAACACAATGAAGTGTACACAATGAGTATGAATCCCACAGATTACATTTAACTATGAAGCACGAACATTGAATATAAATCCCACAGATTATATTTACTCGACGATGTATCACCATAGATTATGAATCACAGATTACATTCTCATGACGAGGTATGAACATAGATTATGAATGACAGATTCCCTTCATTCGAAGTACACCACAGATTATGAATCATACAGAGTACATTCCATCGACGAAGGAACACCATAGATTATGAAGCACACAAATTACATTCACTTGACGAATTACGAACATATATTATGAATCACTCAGATTCTATCTCAGCACGTGAAGCAGTATTGTAAATTATAATTCTGATTCACTCCCGAAACACACAAATTGAATTCTACAGGAGGTTGAAGTATTAATATAGGTATAGATGTTAGGCAGTGAAGGACTGCGTTGAAGCAAGGATACTGATGTGAATGAAAGGCCTATCCCACGCTGTCATGAGATGACCTCTGACAAGCGTAGTCTCCAGTAGACTATGTGAAAGAATTATTATTTCACAATTAACTATCAGTATTTCATATCACCGTTTATCTCTCCGAATTACCCCTCTCATTCTATAATTATATTCTTCACTGGCGATATATTATTCTAGTATATATTATATTAATCCCTAGTTAAACATCAAGCTTCATTGTCTGACCATTCTTCGATAGTCCAGTTCCCGCCTGGTAGATTTCGCCATTTTGTGTCGCCGTTCCCTTCATCCTTCATTCCTCTATTTTGGTCTTAGTATAATCACCGTCTCCATTAATTATATATTTATTCCGGCTGTAGTTTACGATCCCTGTTCTCTAACATTAGTTATCGCGTAGTTCACCCTGAATCTACACTACAAATGCCGGTAAATATATACATGTAAATTCGTACTAATTAATTAAATCAACGTACCTTCCAAATTGTGGTGATTAAACCTCTCCACGGGGGAACAGTGCCACTAGCAGTGTAAATATTACTTGTGGGTATCAATTTGGCTCGCAATTTGCTTTTCCCAAATATCGGCTAACTAGAGCCTGGATTATTTTGTTGCAATATGTCTTTTTACAGCTAGTATCGGCGCCTGTGTCCACGCCGCTTCGGGTCAGTCGACCAAATGGACGATCAGCCGGCTTACGACAACTGGCCAGGCAGATTCTCGTGTTGCCACCCGGGTCGCAGGCTAAAACTGAATATGTTATTCAGCCAAACTTGCGCTGGGGCAGAAGGCATGCACCACTAATAGTTCTATAATATACTGTATAATATATATTTTAAAAACACTAGAATATTCACTAGGTTTACAGAAGATTAAATAGATTAAATTCTCGCCAATAATACAGGCATATTTATGGATATCTACAAACATGGGAAATTAGGGAAAAGATCGTTTTCCTAGACATATTTATAATGAAAAATATGATCTGCACTAATTTAAGCAAAAATAAAGTGGGAGACTGTCTATTACGTCACAGTTACAAACGCGCGGTATGATAGGGATGAAACTGATATAGCTGAGTGACAAGAATTATCGACAAAGACATTTAAATTCATACAAGAGACAATATTGGAGTTATAGACATATTTCAAGTGAACGAAAAAAGAAGATTCGACACGACACAAGGTAATGATATACCCAGACCGACCCCGGTTACCGGCATGAAACATAATGTATTCTTTTTGCGGAGTTACAAAGTATCTATATTTAACATCTTCTTATCTGTGGTGTGTAAGCAAAAGAGATACCAAAAAGGAAATAAATAAACAAAAGTAGACAACGGTATGGTATTTTGATGAACAGCAGTTTAAAGCGTGCGAACGAATTTATATTATTAAAAAAAATTAATTTAAAGAAAAAGAAGAAAATTCTCACTTTGAGAGTCGAACCACTTTCCGCAAGGACCCGAGTCGGCTGCTTTATCAACTACACTAATAATTCTGGTAACTGTAATCTTACGACTCAAAAGTATAACAGCAACCTTTTAAGTGTGACTGTTGGAGATGCTAAAAAAAAAGAATTACAGCTATTAACAAAGCATATTTCTAGAACAGACAGAGGTATAAACATATACGGGTTAGACAAATATATAAATTACTACCCCGTTATGTTTAAACGCCGATAGAATTTGGTTTTCAGTTGTATAAAAACTCGCAGAATTTATATGTAAAGCTGTGCTATGCCCACTCGGGGAAATTTATGTTTTAGTTCAAAATAACAATCAGTTCCCGAAATGAAGACTGTAATATTAAACAATATTAAGTTTCAATTATTTTAAAAGGTATTATAGCATAATAAAGCATACGTATATATTTTAAAAATTATTTATGTATACAAAATCGGAACAGGCAGGCCTGGTATGACGCCTTAAAATGTGTAATAACATAACTTTTTATAGGTCAAGGGTATTAAAACTTATAGCGAAATGAAAGATTATGATTTCGTTGATTTAAAACACCAATATTGATGTTGGTTTGCGAAATATAGCAAGAGATATTGATATTATAAACTCAGCATGTTGCACACTTTATGCTAATTCCGCTCCGTAGCGGCTTTGTCGGGGGGGGGGGGGGCGCTTGTTGACAAGTTTTCTCGGATGTCCGCGCACGTTAACAAAACACGGGTAACATTGCGGTGTTAATATCATTCACCAGCCCAGACGAACTGAGGTTCGCAGTGAAACAAGTGTAAGTGTTACTAACACGATTGTCACAGACTCACATTGTACGGGAAAACCAACATGAGTTAATAGATATTAGCCAAGGGCTACAACTCCCGCCCAAGGGAAAGAAGTAAGTCACTCGAAGGCCAGAGTAATCCAGAACCTTCTGGAAGGACTGGTCAGTGAGTCCACTGTCCCGTGGACACTGATGTGGCCCGCCTATTACGGGGTCCACGAGGAACTCGAACAGAGTTACCACCCGTGTCGGATTGCGACACGGGTAAATCGGCAGAGACAGACGGGACATCGGAGAGGCAACAGGGCCTGCCTTAGAGGGACTTAAAAGTTTAGACCCATATAGATTTAGGGTCATAGACATATGCTAGATAGTTGCTTAGAATGTTTGTTACAATCATGTGTGATGTTAAACCTCTGTGATATGCAACGCCTCAGTGCGAGCTTGTTAAACCCACTGCGCCAACGCACTGGATATTAACGTTCATTAAAGTTGCTATATTATGTTTAACGGAGTTATTGTTGCCTGTTTTGAGCCCGAGTCTAGATCCCTAGACATCCAACACGTTGACAACGATAATCAGATTTACTTTTGATATCATCAGAATAAATCTAAATTTCGCCATATTCTGAGTGTAAGCAGAACGAATGGTTATAAGAACAAAGACTTTCTTTTCACTGTGTACAAAGCCACACTCGCAAATTCTACCTCGTTTCTGTCTATCGCGTGCCCAACAAAAACGCCGCGCATAGTTTGTTTTTGTTTTTACCTTTCACAATGGTACATGTCTGCAACACGTGTGATGCATTCATCATAAAATGGTGTAGGCATTCATGCCGCTGTCTTTGGTGTTCTGAAATCAACTTTACTGACATGCCACTACCATAATTTCTAGTCTCGGTATGTAACTGTCTTTCTTCCCCCTCAACCTTTCCAGTTGTCATGATGTTCATGCGTCTCTTACATGGCCGAAGAAAGCTGTTTGTCTCTTTTCTAGTTTCATCTACTTGTTAGTTACTCTGGCAAGGAATTCGCCTTACAAACCATCTGCTTATAATTTCTTCTTAATTTTGTTAATTTACAAGATTCGCTGCCATACACCAAAACTGGTTATATATAGCACTCTCTTTCTTACATTATTTTTTCATTTTCTGAAATGTGGCTTTTGTTTGTCCTATTCTGTTAATTAATCTCTTGGACATCGTCCATCTGATAACTACCCCTAGGTAATTTATCCATGTCAAAGACTAGTATAGATAGGAGGGAAGACCACCCGGGATGAGTGGTCTACCTCAAGTAGATTAGAGGTAACCCAGTGCCCCAACATGAGGGCAGGGTAGGTGTAGGGAGTAGATAGGAAGGGGAACTGTCAAACAGTTCTCTCATGAGACACGGAGGTGTCAACCAGAGAGTAAGCACTCTGGTCACGGTATAATCACGCCAAGGTGATAGACACGAAGCACTAGAATCGAACTCAAGAGTAGACTACTACTCTAAGCGTGGTGAATGATGTAGCACGCAAAAGCCGAAGTACGCACGAGGTCCTTCCGCGTACTGTGTAATCAGCACGCGGAGAATCATCAGACTGGGGACAGACTTCGTAGGGAACACATCGCTTAGCGTCGATGCGTATTTCTTTAGATGAGTAGATAGATTTAGCAGTAGGGCTAGGGACGACTAGTGATAGGAAATTCTGTGTATTCATGTGTGATGCATTAGAGACAGTTTTGTGCATTTATGTAATGTAAAGAGCCAGTGGCAATAAAATGTGTAATCAATTCCTCTCGTACGACTGACAAATCTTTTTGTGTGGTGCGAGAGAAGTTTATCCCATAATGCCTGTAGCATCGCTTGATGACAGGCTAGGATAAAAGTGGTGTCAGAAGTGTGGCTTGGACAATTGTTCAAGCGAAAACACTCACCCACGGCTCTAGAATAGTATTACCGTCAGTTATCACAGGGTTTAATTTGTGTTAGTGTAAAATGGCGTGTACAGACTAGAACAAGTTGCGAGCTGTGCCCATCGTGACCGATTAACATTTATTTATGCTTATTGAAGTGTTTGTACTGTATGAACATGTTTTCTTCTGATCTGTGAGTATTATTATTATAGTTTTGTATCATTTATTTCTACAATTATTGATTTATTTATGAGTATTTATCAAATATGATTCACGGCGGAGCAATACACAAGAAATGAGCCGGCAACAATATCGATTTTTCCAATCTAATAATAGCGCTGCGCCTGTGACGTATCGCGGTTGACAAACAGCTGCCCTACGCCATTTGCAATCAGCGACAGATTGTTTACAAATCGCCAAGCGGCTGCTCGCCTGAATCTTTGGCTTATATTAAATATTATTTGGTTATACAATCTATTTATTGAATATATTTATTTATTTAAACATTATTATTACCTTTATATTTATTTCAAAGTGTTTATTTATTTATTTGTAGACTTTTTCTATTTGCTACCGTCACGATGGCACTACTTTCTTTATGCAAATAAGATTCCGTCTGCACAGCACTTTCACAAAGTAAACAGCAATAGTTAGGGAACGCAGAAGACATTAGAACGAAGACAGGACAGTGACATTTAATTTAACTATACCGCATTGTGTTGTCCGGGGGCATGTGATTGTAAATGTCAAACAAATGTCTAAAGTCATATGTCGTTTACAAATAGTTAATTATTGATGCTCTTGTAAACCAGGTATAACAAGAGCGGTGTATAAGAGTAACGCAAGGTGTATGTCAAGGTGCCAAACGATTATACCTGAGGTGCCAAACGATTGTACCTGAGGTGCCAAACGAATGTACCTGATTGTTCTGGATTGCTGAAATGAGTATATCCAAACTATTTTGAATGCAATAAAATTAATAATGCATCTCTTTTTCAGGGTGTAATCTGATAATATTTTTTGGATACAGGCATTTAAAAACTAAACATAGCTAATATACCTGAGTAAATATTTGAGTACCTATCAACTCTAGCTAATTATCCAACAACATGTCAACTTTAGCAGATTTCATACAAGCAGGCAAGGTATTAGGACACACAGGAAAGGAATTAGAGCAATATGATGATCAAAAATTTAGGGAAGTAAAAAATGCTGAGAGAGACGAACGTGCACGAGAAAGACAACATCAGAAGGAGATTGTAGAACTAGCTGAGATAACAAAACAGAAACAGTTAGAACAAGATAAGGAGATTTAACAAAAGGAATTAGAAATAAAACACAAAGAGGCACAATTAGCTGAAGAAACAAAACAGAAACAGTTAGAACAAGATAAGGAGATTAAACAAAAAGAATTAGAAATGAAACAACAACAGTTATATCAGGAATTAGAGATTAAACAAAAAGAATTAGAATTAAAGCAAAAACAATTAGATCAGGAGAGAGAGTTGAAGCAAAGAGAGATAGATGAAATGGCAAGAGTGAAAGAAAAACAAATACAGATTGAATCAGAGACACAGTTAAAGATGAAAGGTATGGAAGTAGATTCACACTCAGAGATCTCCGCTACAAAACTAAAGAGTCAGCAAGAAGAGAATAAACTTATTAAATACAAAAATTTTATTAAGCCATTCTGTAAAGAAGATTCCATATCAGCTTGGACAGAAAATGTCGAATATCAGCTTAAATACCATCAAGTACCAATCGATATGTGGGCCATGATCTACATGAAAAACCTCAGTGGGGAGCCCTTTAAAGTTATTGAATCAATACCAACTGATCTTAGATCTAACTATCAGTACATTCATGATAGGATAATGCAACATTTTTTACTTGATGCCCCTGGGTATCATGTGCAGTTTTCTAACTTAAAACCAAAACCAAGTGAGACCTTCATCGATTATGTCTCGAATGTCCAAAGCGTGCTGAATAGATGGCTTAGTGCAGCAAAAATAGGAAAGGACTATGAGAAACTTAAGAACTTAATAGCAATGGATAAAGTCATATCCACAGTCCCAACTCCTTTCGCTAAGTTCCTTCAGCAGTCAGACATCAAAACAATAGAACAATTCGAGAAGAAAGGCTCCGCATATTTTTCCTCGAATAGAGAAATTTTTAAAACATCAAACATCGACTCTGAAATAGTCTCTTTTGTTAAGGACCAACCTAAAAGCTATCGTAGCAATAAAAAACCATTTCAGAGAGTCGACAAGAAAGATCAAAAATTGCCTTAATGTGTGTATTGCCAACTTTTTCATGATACTTACGCTATGTGTGATAAATCACCAAACTATCCGACACATCTTGAGATGGTCATTAAGAAACAACAAAACAAGAGAAACGCATACAGGCGTGCAGTCAAATGTTTCTTCTGTTCTAGCTACGGGCATTATTCCAGTAAGTGCCTAGGCCGCCAAAGAATGAAGGCCAACAGTGCAATTTTGATTGATACATCTTCTGATAGTGGGAGTGAGACTGAATGTGAGGTCGAGAATGAATTACCTTTTAATCAATCTGAAAATGTTTGTTGTGTAAACGATATGTTAAGCTTTGACAGTTGTGAGCGATGTCACCAATTTCATGCAGACGGAAAATTAGAATGTGGACATACAGTACCATTCTCCACTGAGAGTGTAAATGCAGCATTAGCCTCCAGAGGCAATTTGGTGTTCCACAATGCATTGGTCAACGAAATACCATGCCAATGTTTGCTTGACAGTGGGAGCACACTTATCGGTCTTAGAAAGGAACTGGTGAATCCAAAAGATTATACAGGTGACTCAGTCAAATGCCGAACCTTTTCGGGTAATATTGAAATTTACCCGTTGGCAAGAGCCCGTATTAACACTCCTTTCCTTTCTGGTACCTTTACATGTGCTATTTTAGATAACCCTTGTACTGATTTAATTTTGGGCTGCTTACCCCAAATGAAGCATTGCACTAACGAAGAAATAGCTGCATGGGAAAAATTAAATGCAGCTAATGCAACAACCAGAGCAGATACTATTAATCTTGAACCAGATCAAGACATACTGCTTTTACTCCCAGACAAACGGAATTTATTATTGACCTCATGGCAAGGGCCATTCAAAGTGGTACGAAAAATTTCGGATGTCAATTATGAAATATCGATAAACGGACACTTAAAGATATTTCATATCAATATGTTGAAACCCTATTTTTCACGACAAGAGACAGAATTAGAGACAGACGAACACAATGCACCCACACCTATTGATAAAACGACGGACATACACAACGCAACTACACTAGTTAGCGAGACTGGCAAAGCCGACAATATTCATATACCTAGTGAGCATACAGAAAACGCACTTAGCACCACAACCGTACTGAATCAGGTAGACGACGACGGGATGGAACTACCTGTTCCAATTGTAGACAAGACTGCGACATTAGATTGTATACATTTAGAACCGGGACTAACAGAAGAACAACGACGACAGACAATAGAATTAGTGAAAGAATATAATGACATATTTTCCGACATTCCAGGTAGGACGGACAGAATCAAGCACTCCATCCTTCTTTCGGACTCTAAGCCTATCAAATGCAGGCCGTACTCTATACCACTTAGCTACAGAGAAAGTCTAAATAAGGAAATTCTTAATTTAGAAGCTAGTGGAATCATCCAGAAATCTACATCTGAGTACTCCTTTCCAATCGTCTTGGTCAAGAAAAAAGACTCCACAATTCGTCTCTGTGTGGACTAGATAACTCAACAATGTCACTAAGATCGACGCAGAACCAATTCCTTCCTGCGAAGATCTTATCCTTGATATGTCCACCTCCAAAATCTTCTCTAAATTAGACCTTACTAAGGGATATTGGCAGGTCCCTATGCAGACTCAATCCATCCATCTTACTGCATTCTCAACACCTTTAGGTCTTTACGAGTGGCGGTTTCTTCCTTTCGGACTTCGTAACGCTCCTGCCACCTTCGTACGCCTAACTAGAGATTTACTACATGGAGTGACGAATACGGTGACATATATAGATGATATTTGTGTCCATACAGACGACTGGACAACACACTTACTGAAACTCAGACATGTCTTCGATAGGTTGCGACTCTTCGGTCTCACTGTCAAACCGAGCAAAGTTGAACTGGGCCTACAAGAAATTGATTTTTTGGGTCATGTCATTTCACAGGGACAACTAAAAACTGACAATAGAATTGTTACTAAAATTATGAACCTGACCATGCCTACAACAAAGAAGCAGGTCAGGCGCCTTTTGGGTTTAGTAAATTATTATAGTAAGTTCATACCGAACTTAGCTGAAATCACAAGTGTATTTTCAAATGTTTTAAAAGCATCAGTAAAATTAGATGTCAAAGATGCATTATTAATTTCTGCATTGTCAAAATTGAAACTCCTATTTAGTAATGTACCAATCCTGCGTTTGCCTAATCCTAGGCTCGTTTATTATCTTAGGACAGATGCCAGCAGGATTTCCATCGCTGCAGTACTAGGCCAGTTCTACGATGGCATCTTCCATCCAATTTGCTACGTGAGCCGCAAGATCACACCTGCTGAGTCCAGATATTCCATATCAGAGTTGGAAGCCCTAAGTGTCATCTATTCAGTAAGGAAGTTACATCGATTTCTAGCGGGTAATCACTTCGTAGTACAGACCGACAACTCCCCAATCACGGTCATACAAAGTGGGGTGCATCGCAATGACCGCATCTACAGGTGGTCGTTAATATTACAAAATTATACTTTTAGTATAGAGCATATTAAGGATAGGGACAACATTCTTGCTGATACCCTTAGTCGACCATCTGAGGTAGAAATACCTGATACGCCACATGAAAATGTAGTGTAAGATAAGGTAATTTAGTACACTTAGAATATCCTGTGTAAAATATCCTATGTAATACATAGACATCATGATCAGGACTGTGTGCTAATAACAGTGAACCACCATGTGTCCGTAGACAGCAGAATAAGAACTGTGCTCCAAGAACACGTGAATCACCGTGTGTACATAGACAGCTTGTTACTTACTATGCTCCATTTGTGTTCCGGTGAATCACCTGTGGTAATCATGGAAGAACAGTGTCAGAACTATGCATAAATAACAGACACGAATATACATGTCTACGACACCAGCGGACTCTACGAGTGGAAGAATACCCATAAAACACAAGTATGACTGTGTAGTGTATTTAATATACCCAGGACAATTGTGTATCTATGAACTGTGCCAACGAAAGCAATTTCTGAACATTATGGCAACCACTAACCTGAGGTAGTTAAATACCATGTATATATATTTATTTATTGTGATATGTATTATAACATGTTTTTAATATAGTTAGATTAGTTACTTTAATATAGATCTAGATTAGATTTAGGGAATATAATAGATTTGGTTTTTGTAGTTTAGATAAATCACTAATTTACCCACTTACTTAGGATAAAAGAATAACAGCTAATTAAAGACTAGGATAAAACGTTAACATAGGAACAGTACCATTTAGTTCATGTCATGTCACTTTATTTCATTCCATCTTGATAAACACCCTAACAACCTCATCATTTAGAATTAACAGTAGGTTATACCTTATAGGATAAATGGATTATACATTCCACCATGTATACTAAAATTATTAATCATATTTTTTCATGTAGACATTAAAACATTTTTTTAAAAATAATAACCCATTATTTATAATTTTGTTATATTTCACATTACTCATTTCAGAAAGGTACATATTTCATCGCACATCATTTTCATTTTTTGTAGTTAGTTAGATTACTTCCCTTAAATTAGGTTATTTTTGTGCAACAAATTAGAATATATATAATTATAGAATTAATATTAGTATTTTAGAAGAATATAGTTTTTAGTATTATAAGGATACAAACTATCAACCCTATTTCATCCATGTAAATATTTTGTAAATACATGACTAGTGCAGTAAGTTACGCACAGTCATTAAGCTCAACTCTTTTCAAACTGAGCCAAACTTGTACAGTGTCACTTCAAGGGTTTTAAATAACTGGGAGGATAAAAGATGTGTGACAGAAGTGTGAAAGTGAGAGAAAATGGAAAATATACAATGGAGAGTGACGACCACCAGCGGATTTTTTCTGCCGCTCAACGCGACTTTTATTATTTGTCTGCGTCAAGCGTTTGTTCTCAGTGTTGAAATATGCTGTCTCGAATGTGTTGTGTGTAGTTTTGTGTTAGCCATAATTACATTAGACCTTAGAAAAAGTATTTTAAGTATCATAAGACGGAAACGTAGTCACGAATCAGTGGTATACACTTGTTTGTGGCCACATTTAACCGAATTGTGGCACTTGAAAATTAACTTACATACAACTTATAGACAGACACACATGTTAGAAGGTAAATTATAACATTAGTTACATCCAAACACGCAAACAATCAGAAAAACAAACATGTAAAGTGCATACAATTTTTAGAACAAGGAAGATAACTCCGGTTCAGGGGACACAATAGACAGCGAAACACTAAATTAACAGTGAAAGATAACTTTACACGCGGAAGCGAGATAGGTAAAGCCTGTCGCACACAGCTTGTGCAAGGGTTGTTTAATATTATATGGGGGACATGAAGCAATTCGTGTGTTGATCCTAAGAAAATCAACTTTGTATGGGTAGTAAGTTAATTTACTATTTGAGGGCAGTGGTCCTGACAATGGTCCGGTTCAGACAAACCTCGAATAAATATAATATTGCGATTGAGAAGAGGGCTCACGCCAACCAGACAAGTTTGTGGCGATCACCAGTAGCCAAGTAAAGTAATACTACATTGTGACAATAGTCAGTAGAGGTCTATTGAGTTACCCAGAACCAAGTTATCAGTAGTCTTTGACAAAAAATTAGATACACTAATTTTTAAAAACCTCCTGCGTCACAACCAGGAGTCAAAGTTTGTAACGCAACACAGGAGGGGAGGGAGTGTGTCAAAGACTAGTATAGATAGGAGGGAAGACCACCCGGGATGAGTGGTCTACCTCAAGTAGATTATAGAGGTAACCCAGTGCCCCAACATGAGGGCAGGGTAGGTGTAGGGAGTAGATAGGAAGGGGAACTGTCAAACAGTTCTCTCATGAGACACGGAGGTGTCAACCAGAGAGTAAGCACTCTGGTCACGGTATAATCACGCCAAGGTGATAGACACGAAGCACTAGAATCGAACTCAAGAGTAGACTACTACTCTAAGCGTGGTGAATGATGTAGCACGCAAAAGCCGAAGTACGCACGAGGTCCTTCCGCGTACTGTGTAATCAGCACGCGGAGAATCATCAGACTGGGGACAGACTTCGTAGGGAACACATCGTTTAGCGTCGATGCGTATTTCTTTAGATGAGTAGATAGATTTAGCAGTAGGGCTAGGGACGACTAGTGATAGGAAATTCTGTGTATTCGTGTGTGATGCATTAGAGACAGTTTTGTGCATTTATGTAATGTAAAGAGCCAGTGGCAATAAAATGTGTAATCAATTCCTCTCGTACGACTGACAAATCTTTTTGTGTGGTGCGAGAGAAGTTTATCCCATAATGCCTGTAGCATCGCTTGATGACAATCCACTTGGTTAAAAATTCACCTTTCTATGTCACATTTTGGTGTCACCACTTTCTTTGATCCTGGCCTAGTGGTTAGCGAATTTTCCCCGTAATTTCGTATACTCTCGTAAGTAACGTGACGACTGCGAGAATCAGCACTGGTTCGAATCGCGTCGGTAACTTATGGGGGTGTTTGAGCCGGCCGCTCAGAAAGCAATGGCAAACTACTGAGCGTAATCTGGCCAAGAAATCAACAATCAGCTGAAAGATGGTGATGTTGACTGCGATGTCCTGTAAAGGATATGCAAAACATTTATTTACTTTCTTTGATATCACCTTTATTACCATTTTCTTGATAGAGAGTCCGTTGCAGTCCATATTACTACAATGTCCAACAATTGTTGTGGATCTGTTGCCTTATCTACCCCCAATACTGTGTCTTTATATTGTTTATTTCTTCCGATTAGTATTCGTGACTTCTTTCTGGTTTCTCTTATGATAAATTCGCCTAGGCACGCGCGGGCACGTGAAAAAGAGAGAGGTCGGGCGACAAGACTGTCTCAAGTTCTGTCGTACTTTATCTGTTTTTACTTGCTGTCTTTGTTTTCCCTTTTAATTTTGTGTTACAGTATTTGTCTTCGTTACCTACATTTCAAATATACAGAATGTAAAATACCGCATAAGTCAACATCCATGAAACGGTCTGTAAACACACAACCAATGCAAACGCAATGCTTTTGACACGCACTAAAAGTTTTTTTTTTTTAGACGCTAAAAGAGGTGTGACTGTTTTAAGACTCTGATGCGTAAGGTTTTTGATTGTGTAAGGCATGTCAACAAATTAGATGTTTGTAGATCTACAAACGGCTGGGGGAAAAAAACAAAACAACATATATTGGAAACAAAACTGTCATAAGGATTGATAATGAAATAGGCAAATATCAACATATTAAGAGAGGTGTGAAACAGGGATGTGTAATGTTTTTTTCCCTGGGTAGTGAAAATATTTTCAGAAATATATAAGATATGAAAGGAAGCAACATTTGGGGACGTAACATCAATAAGAATTGATAGCCGAACGAATCAGTCTGGATTGTAGACAATGAACAGGACCTGCAAAATTTACTACATGCGGTTGTTGGGAACAAGTAGGATTAGAATTAAAAAGACACAGGTTATTGTCGTCACTAGGAAAAAGGAAACACCACAAGTAAATGGGCGTATTCTTAAACAAATGAATCGGTACAATTAACTCGGAACAGTTATAATATCTGCTGGGAAATGCCTTGCAGAGATTACAAGAATCGCCATGGACCAAGATGAAAAACACACTGACCAATAACAAAGATAGCAATTACAATTAGAAAAAGCGTGTTGAAGTGCTACATAGTGTTACTTTTGTATCGATGTGTAGCATTGTTAGTGAACTGGCTGAAAAACATCGGATGTGTGTGGAAATGTGGAGAAAAACGCAAATACCATGGGCAGACAGAAAATAACCAATGACTAAGTGCTTCAAGAAACAAAATGAAAATCGTAAATAGATTAGAGAAATTATACGTAGAAAGTCAAAATTTGTTGGGTATTTTATGAGAAGAAATAAACAGGGTGACAACTAGCAAGGTGAAAAGGAAGAGTGGCAGACCGAGAAGTAAATACCTGGATGGCTCGGCCACTGGGGTATGGTCGAGACCAGAGCTGGTTCACGACTCCGGTGATGGTGTAAAATGTAAAACATGACCGCCCACGCTTAAAGACATGATGGATGGATGTGAAGCATTGTCAATGAGCAGGTTGAAAAACATCGGATGGGTGTAGAAATGTGAAGAAAAAAATGCAAACATCACGGGCAGACAGAAAATAACCAATGACTAAGTGCTTCAAGAAAGCAAAATGAAAATCGTAAATAGATTATAGAAATAAAACGTAGAAAGTCAAAATTTATTGGGCCTGTTATGAGAAGAAAATAAATAACAAAACTTGGTGACAACTGGAAAGATCGAAGGGAAAAGTGGCAGACCGAGAAGTAAATACCTGGATGGCTTGGAAACGGGGCATGGTCGAGACCAGAGCTGGTCCACGACTCTGCTGATCGAGTGAAATGGTAAAACATGACCGCCCACGCTTAGCGCCATGATGGATGGATGGATGTGTAATCACTTACATGATAATCAGATTGATGTCATTATCAGAATAAATCTAAATGTCACCATATTCTGAGCACAGCGATTGTCATTGAAAAGTAATAATGTAATGTGCTGGAAACACTTCCGGGTCGTGTGCATAATTTGTTTGCTGTTTCATTTATCTATTTGCGTGAGAGTTTGTTAATGGTTTGTGTCAGTGTTCACGCATATGACTGATAGTATGTGCGTCTGTATGTCTATCTGCCTGTATATTCATATATTTATGTCTATCTATATGTCTCTATATCTATGTGTCTATCTGTATGTCTGGCTGTCTGTGTGTAGGCATGTATCTGCTTATTTGTCGGTGGGTGTGTGTGCCTCTATGTGGATATACTGGTGTCTATGACTGCGAGCCCACCTGTCTGTGTGTGTGTTGTTGTTGTTGGTGGTGGTGGTGGTGGTGTGTGTGTGTGTGTGTGTGTGTGTGTGTGTGTGTGTGTGTGTGTGTGTGTGTGTGAGAGAGAGAGACTGGTCACTCTAAGACCTCTACTGTTACCACAACGACCGGATATCATGTAAACATCTCACCATGAGAGTGTGTGTATGGCTGGTGTTGTGTGTGTGTTGTTGTTGTTGTTGTTGTTGTTGGTGGTGGTGGTGTGTGTATGTGTGTGTGTGACTGGTCACTCAAAGACCTCTACTGTTACCACAACGACCGGATATCATGTAAACATCTCACCATGAGAGTGTGTGTATGGCTGGTGTTGTGTGTGTGTGTTTGTGTGTGTGTGTGTGTGTTGATATTGGTGGTGGTGGTGGTGGTGGTGGTGTGTGTGTGTGTATGTGTTGTTGTTGTTGGTGGTGGTGTGTGTGTGTGTGTGTGTGTGTGTGTGTGTGTGTGTGTGTGTGTGTGTGTGATATCATTCTGAGAGATTGACATAAATTTTACGTGTGTACGGTAATTTGTCCGGTTTGCAGGGTATCCCCTATCAAAGGAGATGTAAGACACCTCCATTATACTACGGGGCACTCTTGGGTGGAATACCCCTTTACCCCAATCAGCGTTATGTGAAGCCATCGAAGCAGCTGGATAAGGTGTAACAACAGCCGACAAATTGTTGTTGGTTATCTGCGGCGAAAAGCAGATGAGCTCATCAGTACGGTCACCGACAAGTACACTCACTGTCCAGAAAGAAAGTAATGGCAAACTGCTTTCGACAAACCTTACCAAGAAACCCATAACAACCATGGAGGTGGTGGAAACTTTCGAATATCTTGGTTGCGAACAACGGTGACACAATGAAAGAAATTAAACGATGATTATCAATTGGTCTTCAAAGACCAAAACAACTGAATAAATTATGGAGTGTGACAGATAGAAGTAAAAAAATGTTTAAGAGCATCCCCAATGCAACATACGCCTGTGAGACCTGGACACTTACTAAACAAGCGAAATGTTATATAGACGGGTTCTAAGAATATCTTGGGTAAAAAGAACTAACGCATCTATATTTCAAGAAGTTTGAAGAGGGTTGATTTTTAAAGACGATCAAAGACAATTGAAATATTTTGGTCATGAAAGTTTGGAGAGAACAATAATGGAGAGGTGTATGTCTTGGAAGACAGAAAGACCAAAGAGGAGATGGGTGGTGGATGATCTCCAGATGGTTGTATTAGACACGGGACATCTTGGTTATGATAAAGAATTTTTTCGGCTGGTTGTTATGGGAACGAGATTCTGCAAAGGACATGTTACTGAATGGAAGTAGTAAGGCATATGTGAACGCATCTGCATTTCTGGATCAGTCATGAACCTGCAATACTTTCTTATATACATTTATGTGGCGTCGCAACAAGCCTTAATACAATGAATTTACAAAGTTCACACATTAGGATACGTAACTACTTCCGGTTTTGTGTATTTAAAACAAACTTTAATTACTAAAATAGTTTGTTATGTTTAATGTGTAAAGTGAAAATAGTGCCTCGTGTTAGGAGGTCTTTGATACATCAGAACCCGATAATACTTGGGACTTTTCGATATATAGCTACTGCAAAGTAACCAATGGTATATTATAATGGCGGTTATTACTGTCTGTATGGTTTAAATAATATCATACCTTTGGTTGTATGAAAGAGATGCATGACTCTTCATCGGTCTGTGTGACGATTTTACAACCAAGCTCATGTTAAAGTGGGTTACACCAGGTCAAAGGTGGCGTTGTTTCGGGTTGCAGCCATACAGATACATCTGGAAGACGTTGGTAATGGACACAAACGACCAAAGTGGCGTTGCTTCCGGTCACACGACCTACAGCTGGGACATTACATTTGCGATTTGATATGTATTTATCTGTTCTCTGATTTGTTGATTCAAAATATCCCTCAGATAGAGCGTTGGTCACTACAGGAGATATGACATTTGTGATTTGGTGTTAATTATTTATCTGTTTTCTTATTGGTTGATTCAAAATGTCCCTCAGATAGAACGTTGGTCACTAAAGGAGATATGACATTTGTGATTTGGTGTTAATTATTTATCTGTTTTCTGATTGGTTGATTCAAAATGTCCCTCAGATAGAATGTTGGTCACTACAGGAGATATGACATTTGTGATTTGATGTTAATTTCTTATCCGTTCTCTGATTGATTGATTCATAATCTCACTCGGATAGAACGTTGGTCTCTAAAGGTGAAATGACATTTGTTATTAGATGTTAATTTCTTATCTGTTCTCTGGTTGGTTGATTCTTATTGACAGAACGTTGTTCATTTCAGATATACAGCTCTCT
This sequence comes from Cepaea hortensis, assembly GCA_963921405.1. Taxonomy (NCBI): domain Eukaryota; kingdom Metazoa; phylum Mollusca; class Gastropoda; order Stylommatophora; family Helicidae; genus Cepaea; species Cepaea hortensis. The sequence continues at coordinate 521,606,477 of OY992876.1, forward strand.
CACGCCGACAGTATCAAAAGCAGTGACGAAACGAAGGCCAAGTATTTTGTCATATTCGCAGTCAACGAAGAAGGATGTTTTTTATTCAACGGATAACTTCAACATATTTTCCTAATTTATCGGACTTTAGCAATCGTGTCTTCTGATACAGAGACGTACTCGTGTGAAGCTGGTTACAATTTGTTCATCGTCACTATTGTACACGGAGTTCTTACTTAAATAGCTGCCCAAGGACATTAACATTATTAACCGACCACAGTTTGATCAGGCAATAAGTCGTCTGTGATATCCGCAAATACATGCTTGATCAGTTGCCATATTGTCTACAACAGACTCAAACAACAGAGTATGTTTACGAATTAACACATCTAAAAAAAATTTCGTCTTACAAACTGTGTTGCATGTCTGAATAACATTCATAAAACTTCGACCATTTTATTAACTATTTGGTGTATCGAGATTGTTACCTACGCAGAAGCATATGTGTACTCTGTGTAATAAAACCTTCACACGTCTTGACAATTTGTTACGACATCATAAAAGTACTCATTCTGGAGTTGTTTTCAATTGCGATTTATGTGATCGTAAATATACCCGCAAAGATATTTTACTACGTCACATAAAGACTGAGCATGAAGTACTATTCAGTGGCGTGTCGACCACTCAACCATCATCTAACTGCATGTCTGCTAATAATCAACAAACCCCAAGGCGCAAGAGGAGAAGAGATCCGACCACAGACGAACAATCTACTGGTAAACGTCAGAAAATACCTGAACAATCAACATGTGCCTTGTCATCTGGTGCGATAGGTCATGGTTTGGTGACTAACAATGACAAATCAGCGACCAGTATCTTGTCGGGTAGTATGGGTGATCATGTTTCACCTATTAACAAGACTCAGCTATGATCATCTAGTCACTTGGGGACTGACGCAGAACCAACAACCTCTGGTGTTAACGCATCAACAGCAAGTGCCTTGTCAACAGATGTTCAGCTATCATCTGGTACCACACCAAGTGACGCACTAGCAACATCAACAAATACCTTGTCGACATCTGATCAACTACGTGTCATGGCTGCAGAAGACCAGGCAGGAACCTCTGGTGTTAACACATCAACAACTAGTGAATATCTTTCATTGCAGAAATTACCCCCATGTGTTAGGGTTGTATTTAATGACCATTGGGACACGATTAGGTCACACATACGACACGGTCGCTATCTGTGTGAATGGGCATTGTTTAACCGACCAGATACTGACATGACGACAGATTGGGGCACTCGTTTATTCCCGCTTTTTAATGTTCAAAACTCTCGCTTCAAAATAATCCCCAGTTTGCACATAGTCTTGAGACATCGAGAGACACAAGCCCTACGGTTATACCATGCAAGCCCCAATAACTCTTCGTTGTTCAATTTACCTTTCTTAGTGAACAATAGATCTGATTTCGAGACGTTTGTGTCTAAGGTTAATGCTGTTGACTTGGTGAATTCAGCGACATTAACCCGACCAGATACTGAATACTATGTCGAATCAATCCCCAGTATCACTTTTTACGTTTACAAGTTGGCGGAGTTCCCTGTTGATTGTTGTTTAGAAACAATCCCCGACTTTATCAAACACAACAATTTTATTAATACTCTTCACCTCAACAAAAACGGTAGGCTGTACACAGACAATCTGTGTATATTTCGTTGTATATCTGTGTTTAAATCAGGAGGAAGATCTGTTAGAAATGTTAGAAAAAACACACGAACGCTGTTCAAAGAATGGGTTGAAATCTCACAAAAATTTCACCGGGGTGAATTTAGTTGACTTACCGGAGCTGGAAGAATGTTTTAAAATACAAATCAATGTGTTTAGTTTTACAGACGAGGAACATCTTGTTCCGAAAATTAGAAGTACTAGCTCCTATCCAGAAATAATAAATCTTCTTCTACACGAAAACCATTTCATTTATATCGTTGCTATTAACAGGGCCGCTCGGTGTTTTTCCTGTGGGAAATGCGGCAAACTGTTTAAAGTGTATTGGCGGTTGAGACGCCATGAACTTATGTGCAAAGGCATAGCCACTATCGAAACATATAAAGGCGGGATTTATCGGCCGACTGAATCCATCTTGGAATTGCTTTGTGAACACGGGTTTGATGTGGACGAAAACTTTATTTTCCCATATAGAGCGTGCTACGACATGGAATCTTTCTTCTCTAATGAAATATTGCCAGCTGACTCAAAGTCGACGACCTTCATTGCCAGACACGCCCCTCTCTCGTGTGCGGTCGCCTCTAATGTCCCTGGGTTCGACACCCCTAAATGTTTCATCAACACAGGGGATCCACAGGTCCTCGTAAATGAAATTATGGACGATCTCCATGAAATATCCGCTAAGTCATATGAACTGTTACTTAAAAAGTTCGAGTCAGTTTTTGCACAATTAGGTGGCCAACCAAAATTAAGTGAAAAACTCGACTCCTATTTGATGGGGCTCCCTCTGTTTGGATTGAACAGCGGCAAGTATGACATTAACCTGATAAGACCTTATTTGATAAAGTATTTCCTTGATCGAGAGGCTAATCCGTTTAAGTCTATAGTCAAAAGAAATAATAATTTCATGTACGTAGCGACAGAAAGACTGAAATTCTTTGACGTCCCCAACTTTCTGGTCCCGGGGGTAAGCTATGCGCAATATCTGGCCTCTTTTGGTATAGAAGAGACAAAAGGGTTTTTCTCGTACGAGTATCTGACCGATCTGGGAAAGTTAAATGAGACAGCCCTACCACCACATCCATCTTTTTTCTCAAAGCTTAAAAACCGTAACATATTCGAAGCAGAATACACAGTTTGCCAGAAAGCATGGACCGAGAATAAGATGACTACGTTGAGGGATTTTTTAATTTGGTACAACATCAAAGACGTGTCTCCCTTTCTAAAAGCCCTGGACAAACAAGTAGCCTTTTATGCAGAGTTAAATATAGACATGTGTAAGCAGGCCATCTCAGTCCCCGGTATTACTCTACAGTACCTATTCAACACTATGAATAAAGATGTTTCTTTTGTTTTGTGTTCGAAGAAGGAGGAGAAGTTGCACAAGTTGTTACGAGACAATATAGTGGGTGGGCCGAGTATCATTTTTCATCGTTACCACGAAGCCAATGAGACGCATATCAGGGTAATAAGCTGGTAAAAAGTATTAAAGGGTTTGATGCGTTTGCCTTATACCTTTGGTCTCTTGTGAAAGATATGCCAACAGACTTCCTCATATATCGAAGCCGCGAGGATGGTTTTAGATCACACAGATTACACAAATACACACGTCAGTGTCGAGAGTGGTTAAGTTGGGTGTCACATAATAACAACGTACATTTAAAAACCCAATTCAATTGTCATGAGATGCAGCTCGGCGATCGACATATTCGAGTAGATGGGTGGGATAAAAAGAATAATACAGCTTACCAATTCCATGGCTGTTTGTTCCATGGGCACCCATCTTGCCGTCTAACTGCTGGGAAAACGATTAATCCGGTTAATAAGAAACCACTAGAAGAACTAGACCAGAATACTTGTGACATTCACGAGTATCTACAGAAAGTTGTTGGGGTGACAGTTAAGGTTATTTGGGAGTGCGAGTTGCAGAGATTAAAGAGATCAAATACACAAATCAAGTGTTTCTTGCGGGAAACATTTCCACCGTCAGAACTTCCTTGGGGTTCTTTGAGTGAAAACCAGATCATCGAGGCTGTAAAAAGTGATACTTTTTCGGGTTGGATGAATGCGATATTGAGACCCCGACTGATTTACAAGAGTCCTTTGCCGAAATGCCCCCTATTTTCAAGAACACGGAAGTGTCGAGAGACGACATTGGGGAGTTTATGAAAGAATACGCCATAAAAAATAAACTACTGAGTACTCCACGACGGACATTGATTGGCAGTTATTTCGGGAAGAAAATATTAATAGCCACCCCTCTTTTAAAGTGGTATCTAGCTCATGGGTTGGTGGTTACACACATCTACCAAACAATAGAGTATGGACCGGTTAGCTGTTTTAAAACATTTGGGGAAACAGTGTCTAACGCCCGTCGCCAAGGGGACAAAAATCCGGCCGAGACTATTACAGCCAACACGATGAAGTTGTTAGGTAATGCTGCTTACGGCAAAACGTTAACTAATAAAGCCAAACATACCGACGTCTCCTATTGCCAGGGAAAAGACACTATCAAACTACTCAATAACCCCAGGTTCAAAAGCATGACTGGTATTACAGCCGATCTTTTCGAAGTGGAAACACTAAAAAAGAAAACTGTCTGGGATCTACCTCTACAGATAGGTTTTTTCGTTTATCAATATGCCAAGCTGCGCATGTTAACTTTTTATTATGACTTTCTTGACAAATTTATCTCTAAAGAAGACTACCAACTCACCGAAATGGACACTGACTCTCTCTATTTGGCCCTTACTTGACTCGTTTGTTTGTTATTTTGTATGTTGTTATAGTACCTACAATTTAAGGGGGTCACTAGACCACACCCACTCTGATGAGGCGCCTCGCAACACCTACTCTGACCACGCCTACTTTTTTGAAAAAGCCGGAGAGCTATCGCCCTTTGCGAAGGGATGTCGATTTCCTCCGCAAAAACGTTCATCCTTTCTGATTTACTATACTACTACTGTATACGCGTTGAATAGTACTGGTGACAGTGGTGAACCATGCAGCAATCCTGGACATATCGTTATCGGCTCAGAAGACCAACTCCCGCATCTTAGCACCACCTTCCTTTGGAGCAGAACTGCAGTTATCCATCGTACAAGGTTAGGGTGCACTTTCAGTCTGAGGAGGGTTTACATCAAGTGCTCATATGCGTCCTCTAAGTCTATGGCAGCCGCACATGTCTCTTCTCTGACCTGAAATCCTTTGTAAACATCTTTAGCAAAGACCGTCGCATTCAGCCATGACTCTTTGTTACTTCTGTATCCTCCAAGTGTGGGTGGGATGGTTTCAATTACTTTTAAGGGTTCTAATGCAAGATTTCTCATAAATATCGCCCAGTCGATTTTTGGAATGTCATGGTACGACATTAAACACTCAAAGTTCTCACAATAGGCACTTATGGAATCTCCGGAGCAGAATGGTTTTACTAGGCCTTTGTATTTGTTATACTTATGCTCTTCTTCCTTCTCCTTAAATTATTTACGGAGATTTCCATATTCGAATCAATTTCCATTTGTTTGACCTTTAATTGCGTCTGTGTCTCTATTTCTTTTTGTTTTAAAGCTGCCTCTATCTCTAATTTCTTTGTTTCTGCGTTCAACTCTGCTTGTTTATTAGCAGCTTCAATTTGCATCTCCAGCCGTTTATTTTCTGCCTCCATCTCCAGCCGTTTATTTTCTGCCTCCATCTCCAGCCGTTCTTTTTTTCTGCCTCCCTCTCCAGCCGTTCTTTTTTTCTGCCTCCATCTCCAGCCGTTTTTGTTCTCGTTCGGCTGCCCGGTCTTCTCTCGCTAAGTTTTCTGAATGTGTTTTCTGCGCCCATTCCGCCAGTTTATCGGCAGAATATCCTAATTTGATCCCTTGTTCAATACACTGTTCTAATGTTGACATTCTGTAAATTTAATTACATTTAACTTTTTAGAAACTAATTCCCTTTGAAAAAAGTTAATCCCTTTGGGAAAAAAAAGAGTACATCAATTGGTTATGTCCCTTAATGTTTACATATATAGTTTCTATAAGTAATTTCGAATGAACATGAAATTTGCATGTACATATAATAAATCACAATGCATAGAAAAATGTTACATGAAGAAAAATGAGTATCGTTTAGAGATACAATCAGAATGAAATCTACGGGACTTATCTGATTTACTGATGACTTTGTTGTGATCTGGATTTTTGGTTCTCCGGTTCTTTTGCCGCAGCTGGAGAACAATTTAAACGTACAAAACTTTCTCGCGGAACAATCTGTCGTTGGAATGAACAAGATTAGTATTTTGTCACAGTTATTGTCCAGTCATGTCATTGTAAATTTGAATAAGCATGGTTAATAGTTTAATTAATTTTCTAGAGGAACAAGGATCTTTGACGGATATATTTGAGACGATAGTAGCTGTAATAGTGAGACTTTGTCGTGTATGGTTGTAAACGTAATTTTACTTGGCAATGCCAAGAGCTGTCAAGATTTTTAAGTAGAATTCAATAGTCTTGAGCTTGCCAAAACGGCTTGGCCCCCCAACTAGCCTGTCATGGTCTCACAAATCTAGGAACGGAACTCGGGTTCAGGACAGGCAACAAACTCTATGATATGTCTTAATAGTCTAATTTATTATCTGGCGAATAAGGATTTCGCCGTCAGTCACAATATCACAGTGTTTACACAATTGCATTAACAAATCATTATACACATATCTATCACAGCATAACTCTATCAACTCTCTCATTAATCAAATATATCTAAAGTCTGTGTCTTGTTCCCCTTAAGCTAAGCCCATGCTTCCTGTCTGCTGCCCAGTAGTCGTCTGCCCCCTGACGGGCGTCGGGTGAACACGGAGTATGACTGCCCTTGAGCTTCCCGTGCAAGTGGCCTCTGCACGCTTCTGGCGGGCTCCACCTGTGTCAATGACGCAGTAGGCAAACTGACCCCTGGTTCTCGAAGGCCCGAGATTGTTCGGGCACTCGAGCTATCGTAGTTAAGTCCCTTGTTAGGGTTTCTGTCTCATGGTTGCATCCCCTGTATCTCTCCCTCTATTTCTATATAGAAATACTCTTCATGTGAGATCTTGACACCACCGCATTCAGCCATGACTCTTTTTTACGTCTGTATCCTCCAAGTGTGGGCGGGAAGCAGCTGAGTTGTTCCAAGTCACAAGCAAGTCTGTGTGCTACAATTTTCTCCAGTAACTTGCCAGCTTGCCAGCTTTGGCAGGCATAGTGGGTTAAGACAGGATGATGGCGAACAGATGTGCCAGGGCCGGGCCCAAACATTCTGGGAAGGAGGGCTACATCTGACGATCAGAAACCCCTGTCGTGGTAGCTCCGAGGTGAAGTGTTCATCTCTAGGTAAGAGCTACCTTGTTTTACGATGCCAGAGACTCGCCATCTCCCCCTATCCTGTAAATTAAAACAATTCCCCCCAGATGAAGACCAGGAGTTGGAATTTTGCTGCCAGAGGTGATGAATGCACAAGCCATAATAAGGGTAATTGTCAAGGCTGGACGCTCACCCCAACTCTCCACCCTGGACTGTCACACGAATTTGGAACCAATGTGTGAACGAAAAAGTCTACGGGGTTGTTTGAGATGTGTGGTTTTTTGGTTTTTAAATAGAAGAATGCTGAAAATTCCTTGGAGAACCAAAATGGACAATTTGGACATTTCGAGGGAAGCTAAGTCACAAAGACAACTTATCACACACAAAGAAATAGGTAGTCTTATTCATGGAATCTAATTAGCAGGCTTCAACTCTAGATGAAAACGATTACATTCCACCGTTGAAAGTCAATCCTAGTTTTGTATTAACCTTGGCAGCAGGGTTACCATTGTAGATATTTTATATCCAGATCTAGAGGGTTGTTTTTTTTTTCCGGCGTCTGGATATCGTTTTCTGACGTTTGGATGCTGGATGCAATTCTAGATATTTTTCATTTGGAGTTGGATATTGTGAATACTTTCTTGAGTTTAGTTTTCTTTCGGTGTCGATTACCCATTTTTTGATTGGTCTGGACGCGCGTAAATTATGGTAACTGCCATTATCATGATTATTTAAACTTTGAACTTACTTGGGTCAACGCTGAACAATCTGGCAACCCCTGGGGGTCCCGGTAATGAGTAAAAGGGCGCATAAATTATAATAACATTATTAAAACTGTAAACTCACCGTGTTGCGAATTATTGTTGTGATGCCGACTTTGTGATTCTTTTTCATGTTATTTTTTTAAATAATTGCTCATCTTCATATGTGTCTTCCACTTTGAACAAATCTTTCAAGATGCCAAAAGTAAAGCAATATGAACATATATTTCGGAAAGAGTGGCTGCATGATGACATAATTAAAGATTGGATGATGTCACTTCATGGAGATGAGACTAATGCTCGTTGTAAGTACTGCAAGTGCGAAATGAAAGTGAAAATACACGACTTGAAGACACATGCAGAGACTAAACACATAAAAATGAAGTGCCATTTAGGGATATGCCACCATTGACATCTGTTTTCAGAACTACACAGAGTAATGACTCATTAAAAGTTGAAGGATCTGTCGCAATGTTTTTAAGTTGTCATTGTGCAATCCTGAACTGTGACCATTTGATTGATTTGTTTAAAAACAATATTTCTGACAGTAAAGTGCTAAAGGACGTGAAAATGCATCGCAGCAACTGTATAAATATGATCAGAAGTACTTTGTTTTCTCACATTTTTAGAAGATTTGATAAGTGATATTTCTACAAATAAATAAAGTTTATTATTAGACGACTCGAATGAATCAAAATGTTGATAAAGTTAAATTACTTGACGATCTCACTTTGTTATTTCACTCAATTGGTAAAAGACTTATATTGCCAACTTCTAAAGCTGACTTGTTCACTTGCACTATAGAGAGCTGTTTGGCTTCCAAGCCATACCTGGGATACCAAATCGAATCAAAAATTGATTGTTTAAAAACAAAAGAACTTAATAGAAAATGAAGAGAACAACTTAAGAAAGCGCTGTCAAGAATTTCTTATCTCATTATTCAAGCAATTGAAACAGAGACTTTCTGAAAATTTAGACGTATTGAAAAATATTTCACTCTTTTCTGTTAACAACATACTTCAGCCAGCAAAGGACACATCACAATATTGTCAAGTTATGAAATTTTTTAGGGGTACTGATAATAGTGTGGCGGAAGCAGAATATCAGTTAACCAAAATAAATGTGTTTGACTGGAGAAACTAAACAGAAACTGAAGCCTTTTGGTGTGACGTAAGACAATTTAAACATGACTCAGGTAACAGTCCATTTTGTGAGCTCTTTGAATGTACGATTTCTGCCATGATACTACCCCATTCAAATGCTGATGTGGAAAGAGTTTTCAGTACTATGAATTCTACAAAATGTAAACTAAGAAACAGGATGAAACTTAACCTCTTAAATTCTATCTTGACAATATGATTGGGCCTGATAAGAGCAGTAAAATGCTGTTCAATTTATCACCCCCCTGAGCGTGTATTAAAAGAAATTGGAACAGCTAAAGCATACCAGAGTCATTTTGAATCTGAAGCTTCAACTTCATCATCCAAGCTAAGTGTATCTTGTGAGACAGACATCAATGAAGATGAGGACATGATTCTATAGGGTAAGTCATATCAAATGTGTTGTTTTTTTCATACCCTTTACAGGACGTTGGAGTCAACATCAGCATTTTTCAGCTGCTGTTGATGTACTAGGAAAGATTATACTCACTAGTTTGCCATTGCATTCTGAGCGACCCCGTAAGTTACCAGAACTTCTGCGGGCGCAGCTGTGTTACTCACAAGAATTACGGGGTTACGGCGAAAGCCGTAAACGCCTTCGCCAGGGAGACGGCATTCACATCAATACATATGTAATTTCTTTCTTTCTCAATCTGGATATTTTCCCTAGATACTTTCCAACGAAATCTAGATATTTATGGATGTTGTTTGGGCCGCTTCTAGATTTAAAAAAAAGTAGCAACCCTGCTCGGCAGTTGTGGCGCGTTGGTGGAGAAAATGGCGTCTTTTTGGTGAGTGTTATGGAATTGTCTTTACAACAACGGTTTCCATTCAGTTTGTTGAAGGTCAGTTTATGACTAGAACATTATATTACTATTTATAGATGATTATCTCTTTCAGTCGGCTACATAACAACAGCCGGTTACATAATTTATTCACGTTTGCTGAATCTAAGTGTCAATCAATCAATCAATCTCTTCAAGGCATCTCCCATCAGATGTTATCTTATCTAGCGAGTCCCATCATCAATTTAATTTTGAGTATTTACAAATGAGAGCGTGACAGTAGATAGGCCTTGAAATTCAAAATCTAATGGTATCTCAATGATGCCTGTTTGTCACTAATAAGTGAAGATATTCACATTTTTGTGAAGGTTGGACGAGTTGCGATTTTTCATACTATCATTCGGCACTCTTCCGAATTCCGGTCCCAAATAGTTCCGCAGTGAATACGTGATTTGGTATATCTTACAGAGCCTCAATGAGTCAAAGGTAATGGGTCAAAGGCAATGGGTCAAAGGCAAGTCTACGTGATGTCATCGGGACTAACTACATGACATATTTTTGTTAAACTTTCGTCGTGATCTCAGTGGCATAGCGGGAAGTATCTCTGCCTGTAATGCAGGAGAGCGTGGTTCGATTCCCCACCGGCGAAATGAGGTAAATTTTTTTTTCATTTTTCATAAATTAATTAAGCGAAAGCGACTAGATAACTATGTACAAAGACAGTTATTCGGCATTTTGACAAAATTAGCTAACTTTTGATTGCCGGTTTTGTAATCAATTTTTTTGTATTGTTAGAAGTTTTTACTCAATGAAGAGATCCTTTGTATCGTTTTGTTTACGTTACTTTATTTTTTTGTCTTTGTGGGAGTCTCTGTGGCGAAGTGATCAAGCCGTTTGACTCGTGCTTCCAAGGTTGTGGGTTCAATTCCGGGCCGCGCCCTTCGGTTTATGAGTTAAATGATTCAGAGACTCCTGTGGGTCGTCACTAAAATAAGCTACGGCATTCGTGCTTTGTGCGACGCTTTCCGCGCTGCGAAATATGGGATAAACCCGGTGCAATGAAGTCGACCTTGACGACTTTATTTTAAAGCCTTTTAAACGCTTATTTTGCTGCTGATATTCGCTCGACACCACCGCACCAGTCCATCCAACATCATTTCTGTTAGCGCCGAGTGTTGGGCGACGCTTACCAAACCCGACACCCCACTTTGTGGCAACGGCTTCGGGCGGAAGAGCGCAATTGGGAGGGTACAAGCCTTACCCTGGTGCGAGGAAATGCAAGCTAAAGACAAAATGTCATGGCAGGGCAGACCAGGCCCTAAGCCTTGGTTGGCAGCTGGTCTAGGATCGTAGCTCCGACAGGCAGACAGTTAGAGCATTGCTTTGCTGATCCGGCAGCTTCTGCAGCTTGTCTTGTTCCAGATGTAGGAGTGTTACCTTTCCTCTGGAGTGAACTAGGCAGGCCGAGAGATGGATCATGCTGCATGGGCAACACATGATCTCTATATTTTAGCCCAGGCGTTGTGCTATGGAACGTGTTCACATGCAGCCACTGTGAACGGACATTTGCAGCGCAAATTGGCCTTATCAGTCACATGCGATACAGCCTTAGGTAAAAGTTATTATGCCTTTTTAAAGCACAAACTATCGTCTGTCAAGACGGTAAGGTGCCAATGAGATTATATATATATATATATATATATATATATATATATATATATATATATATATATATATATAACGTCAGGTCTTAGTCAGATATGACTGAGCTACCGTATAACAGTAGACGGTACTACCTGGTTTCTGTTAGCGCTGAACGTTGGGCGGCGCTTACCAAACCCGACACCCCACATTGTGCCAACGGCTTCGGGCGGAAGAGCGCAATTGGGAGGGTACAAGCCTTACCCTGGTGCGAGGAAATGCAAGCTAAAGACAAAATGTCATGGCAGGGCAGACCAGGCGCTAAGCCTTGGTTGGCGACTGGTCTAGGATCGAAGCTCCAACAGGCGGACAGTTAGAGCATTGCTTTGCTGATCCGGCAGCTTCTGCAGCTTGTCTTGTTCCAGATGTAGGGGTGTTACCTTTCCTCTGTAGTAAACTAGGCAGGCCGAGAGAGGGATCATGCTGCATGGGCAACACATGATCTCTATATTTTAGCCCAGGCTTTGTGCTATGGAGAGGCAATAACTCCATCCCTGGTCTTAACTGGTCTCGGAATCAAAGCGAGAGGCAACTGTTACGGGTTATAAGTCCTTGTCAGTTGGCGTAGACATGGGGCGCCACGCGTTGCCTCTGACGGTGGGAGACACCTATAGGTGTCACTGATCAGCTACCGCCCGCCTTAAGTTGGGCAGCCCCCAGCCAATTGGGTGCTGATCCGCCACAGCCTGCCTGCTTCAATGGGTGCTTGGGGCTAGGACAAAATCTGAATCGCAGGCTGTAAAACCAATGCACCAGGTACAAAAAAAAAAAAAAATAGAAACCTCAAGCTACGGCTTGCAACCTGGAACGTGAGAACCATGTGTCCAGGATTTTCCACTGACTTGACCAATATTGACGATGTGAGAAAAACGGCTGTGATTGATGCCGAACTCAATCGTCTAAACATTGATATTGCTGGCCTGCAGGAGACTCGCCTCGCTGAGGAAGGGTCACTCAGGGAAAACAACTACACCTTTTTCTGGAAGGGTAGAGGGCAGGCAGAAAAAAGGCAACATGGTGTGGGCTTTGCAGTGAAGAATTCGCTACTGGGAATGATTGAAATTCCAGCAGGAGGAAATGAAAGACTATTATCCCTGCGCTTGGCAACCTCTTGTGGGTTTGCCACCATTATTACTGCATATGCACCGACACTCGATTCCTCTGATGATGTGAAGGATTCGTTCTATGAGGAGTTAGACTCCGTGATCAAGGCAGTTCTAAAATCTGACTACATTTATATACTCGGTGATTTCAATGCTCGTGTGGGCAAGGACTCAAGTTCATGGCCAGTGTGCCTTGGAAAATACAACATCGGTTGCATGAATGAAAATGGGCAAAGGCTGATGGAGCATTGCACCAGTAATGACCTATGTATTACAACAAACTCTTTTTTTAAAACAAAAGAGATGCATAAGGTCACATGGAAACATCCAAGATCCGGCCATTGGCACCAGCTGGACTTCATCATCACACGGAGACAACATCTGAACCATATATCATTGACTCGTAGTTACCACAGTGCTGACTGTGATACGGATCATTCTTTGGTTGTTGCAAGGGTTAGACTGAGACCAAAGAGAATCTACACAGCTAAACACAAATCTAGCCTCAGGATTAATATTATTAACACTCATGATCCTGAAAAGTGCTTTCAGTTTCAACAGCAACTTGAGGATGCTTTCACTGATACACCAGAAAATTGTACAGTAAATGAAAAGTGGGGTCAAATTAAGGAAACTCTTGTATAAAACTGCCGTAGGGGTTTACGGCACTGTGGATCATAAGAGGCAGGACTGGTTTGCGGCCAACAGCCAGACTCTGCAGCCCTTGATTGATAAGAAGAAGAAAGCTCTCTTAAGAAACAAGGAAAGACCAATGCGTAACACTCTGAGTGAGCTTAGGCAAGCTAGGAAGGATGTGCAAAAGGCTGCCAGGCAGTGCGCAAATGATTATTGGATCAAGTTATGTGAGTCCATTCAAATCGCAAGTGATAAGGGAGACATAAGAAGCATGTATGAAGGAATAAAGAAAGCCTGTGGTCCAGTGATCAAAAGAAGTGCACCATTGAAAACCTTGACTGGAGAAATCATTACTGATAAGAAACAGCAGATGGACAGATGGGTAGAGCACTATTGGGAGCTTTACTCAAGTGAGACCAAACTAGCGGATGATGCCCTCAACGCCATAGAGGCTCTACCAACTCTTGACCACCTGGATACACTTCCCACCATAACAGAAGTTAAGTGTGCTATAAATGAACTTGCATCTGGCAAGGCTCCAGGTAAGGATGGGATTCCAATAGAGGTTATCAGGAGTGGGCAAGACACACTCACTATACAGATCCACCAGCTAATAGAGCTATGCTGGCGTGAAGGACAAGTCCCACAGGATTTCAAAGATTCAAGCATCATAACACTGTACAAGAACAAGGGCGATCGGAGCGACTGCAACAACTATAGGGGTATCTCACTTCTGTGTATTGTTGGAAAAGTATTTGCCAGAATTGTTCTGCGCAGACTTCAAGTCCTAGGAGATCAAGTCTACCCCGAATCACAGTGTGGCTTTCGACAGAACCGGTCTACCACTGATATGATATTCTCATTGCGACAAATGCAAGAAAAATGCCGTGAACAGAATCAACCACTGTTTATTGCCTTCATCGACCTCACAAAGGCATTTGATTTGGTCAGTCGTGAGGGTCTGTTCAAGGCATTAAAGAAGATTGGCTGCCCACCAACTCTTCTGTCCATTGTGGAATCGTTCCACACAGGCATGAAGGGTATAATCAAGTTTGATGGTGCAACTTCTGAAGAATTTGAAATCAAGAGTGGAGTTAAGCAAGGTTGTGTACTAGCTCCCACCCTCTTTGGAATATACTTTTCACTTCTACTGAAATATGCATTTCGTGATCAGGATGGTGGTATATACATTCACTCACGCTCAGATGGCGGCCTCTACAATGCTCAGAGATTGAAGGCTAAGACCAAAATTAGGAGGGTACTGATCAGAGAGTTGCTTTTTGCAGATGATGCTGCAGTTACGACCCACTCTGAGGAAGAATTGCAATGTCTACTATCTGCATTCTCCAATGCTTGTTCTGAATTTGGTTTAACAATTAGCAAAAAGAAGACACAGATTATGTCACAAGGTGCACATGGAGTACCATCAATCTTTATTGACGATGCCGAACTAGAGATAGTAGACCATTTTACATATCTAGGATCAGTGGTAAATAGCAAATTATCCCTAGATCAGGAAATCAACATCCGGATTGGTAAGGCAGCAACAACAATGAACAGGTTAAGAAAAAGAGTCTGGGAGAACAGGAAGCTTACTGCCAAAACAAAAGTCCTTGTCTATCAAGCCTGTGTCCTTAGTACTCTACTCTATGGCAGTGAAACCTGGACAACTTACTCACACCAAGAGAACAACTTAAACAGCTTTCATATGCGGTGTCTGCGAAGAATTCTTGGTATTAAGTGGCAAGACAAAATCACAAATACTGAAGTATTGGAAAGATCAGGTTGTGTGACAGTTTATTCCATGCTCAGTCTTCGTAGACTTAGATGGATAGGACATCTTAGGAGGATGGATGATGGTAGAATACCAAAGGATATCTTTTTTGGTGAATTACAGATGGGTAAGAGATCTCAGGGTCGGCCTGTACTACGATACAAAGATGTGTGTAAGCGGGACATGATTGATACAGGCATTGATAATGCACATTTGGAGCAAGTCGCAGCTGAACGTGTTGCATGGAGGGCAAATATCAGAAATGGAATAAAGTCAAAGGAGAAAATTATTGCAGAAAAGTCACACACCAAGCGTTTGAGACGTAAGATGGTGCATGATGGTGGAAATGACCACGTGTTCACATGCACCAACTGTGAACGGACATTTACAGCGCAAATTTGCCTTATCAGTCACACTCGCTACCGCCATAGTTAAAAGTTATTATGCCTTTTTAAAGCACAAACTATCGTCTGTCAAGACGGCAAGGTGCCAATGAATATATATATATATATATATATATATATATATATATATATATATATATATATATATATATATATATATATATACACACTAGCTGACCCGGCCCGGCTTCGCCCAGGCCCTGGAGGGGATCTATCTATCTATCAGTCTGTCTGTCTGCTTGTTTGTCTGTCTGTCTGCTTGTTTGTCTGTCTGTCTGGCTGACCCGGCCCGGCTTCACCCAGTCCCTGGTGGGGAGCATCTCATTTAATTCATATAAGTAGTCATATAAGCTCTCCCATTCCCGACTATCTGTCTGTCTGTCTATCTGTCTGTCTGTCTGTCTGACCCGGCCCGGCTTCACCCAGTCCCTGGTGGGGAGCATCTCATTTAATTCATATACGTAGTCATATTACCTCTCCCGTTCCCGACTATCTGTTTGTCTGTCTATCTGTCTGTCTGTCCCGGCCCGGCTTCACCCAGGCCCTGGTGGGGAGCATGTCATTTAATTCATATAAGTAGTCAAATAAGCTTCCGTTCCCGACTATCTGTCTGTCTGTCTATCTATCTGACCCGGCGTGGTTTCGCCCAGCTCCTGGCGCACAGTAACTTAAAAGAATGTCCTTCCACACACCATTCATTATTTTTAATGAAAACTGTTTTTATTCATCGAAATGACAGTTGATAAGTTTTGTAAGCAGAAAAAGATGGGTTACAATGTTATGCATTATGCATTATTTTTATGCAAACTTTGAAAATGCCTTAAAGATTATATCATTATTTATTATAACTCATATGCCTAAAAATAACTATAGACAAAGAGTTTAATAATAGTGCAAGTAAGTCCAACAATATGACTATAAAGTATATAGAAATGTTATTAAAAGTTATGC
>OY992876.1:521622974-521690474 GCA_963921405.1 Cepaea hortensis
GACGCACATCCTAATTTATATATAAGATATATATATATATATATATATATATATATATATATATATATATATATATATATGTGTGTGTGTGTGTTGTTTGTCCATCAAGAATGATGATGACCATTCATTTCATCCAGTGGGGTTGAAGGTGTGGAGCCGTGGGTTCTAAGATGGCTGATAAGGCCTATTTTGGCTCAAAATGTTCTTTGACAATGTGGGCAAAGAATGCTTGACGTCTCTGGAGGAGGATTTCCTGCAGTGGTTTTTCTGTCCTGCCTTTTCTTCACAGCTCTTGCAGTCCTGGTTGCCTCACATATGACTGCACCTTTGCGCAATGATGCACGGTCTCTGGCTGCAGCCTCCCAGGTGTCATGATGAATTCCAAAAGCATTCAGTGAAATTTTCAGAGTGTCTTTAAAACGTTTCCTCTGGCCACCTTGGGAGCGTTTACCACAACGCAGTTCGCTGTAAAAAATTCGTTTAGGGAGCCTGTGATCTGGCATGCAAGTCAAGTGACCAGCCCAGGGAATCTGATTCTTCATCAGTAGAGTGTGGATACTGGGCATGGATGCTCTTTCTAGGACTTCAGTGTCTGGAATCTTGTCTTGCCATTTAATCTTCAGTAGCTTCCTTAGGCAGACTGTGTGGAAGTGGTTTAATTTCCTAGCGCGTCGCTGATAAACAGTCCAGGTTTCACAAGCATATTGCAGTGTGGATAATACAACTGCTTTGTAGACTTTTAGCTTTGTTTGCAGGCTTATTCCAGTTCTGTCCCATACATTCTTGTACAGTCTGCCAAAGGCTGCACTGGCCTTGGAGATTCTTGCATTCACTTCGTCATCGATTGTGGCAGCATGTGACACGGTGCTGCCAAGATAGGTGAATTTGTCCACAACACTTAGTCTATGATCATTCACTTTGATATTCGGCACAGTGTGATTATTCCCTGGAGCTGGCTGATACATAACTACAGTCTTCTCCAAGTTGATATTGAGCCCAAAGTTGGCACAGGCATGTGAGAAAGCTGAAACATTATGTTGCATGTCCGCCTCTGAGTTGGCGTATAGAGTGCAATCATCAGCAAACAGGAGCTCTCTGGCGGTGCCGCTGTTAATTTTGGTTTTAGCTTTCAGCCTTCTGAGATTGAATAACTTTCCATCCATACGGTAGTTGATGTCTATTCCAATGTTGTCGTTCTTGAAGGCATTCATCAGCATGGCTGAAAACATGAGGCTGAACAGTGTTGGTGCCAGGACACATCCTTGCTTCACTCCATTGGTGACAGGAAAGGGTTCAGACAGTTCACCATTTTCCTGTACTCTTGCCTGCATGCAGTCATGAAATAGCCGCACTATTTGGACACATTTTCGTGGACAGCCATATTTTGCCATAATCTTCCACAGTCCTTCTCTGCTGACTGTATCAAAAGCCTTGGTAAGGTCAATAAAAGTGGAGAACATTTTGCAGTTCTGTTCCTGACATTTCTCTTGCAGCTGCCTTGCAGCAAAAATCATGTCAACAGTTCCACATTCTTTTCTGAAGCCACATTGACTCTCAGGAAGAAGACCTTGATCGAGATGGGCTGTGAGGCGATTGAGAAGAATTCTGACGAGTATCTTCCCTGCAATTGAAAGCAAGGAGATGCCTCGGTGGTTGTCACAGGATTGGCGGTTTCCTTTACGTTTGTAAAGGTGGACTATTGACGCGTCCTTAAAATCTTGTGGCATGGTCTCGTTCATCCATATGTTTGTGAAGACTTGGTGAAGCTGCTCTGTTAGGACCGGCCCACCTGCCTTGTATATCTCTGCTGGGATGGAGTCAAGACCAGGTGCCTTGCCGCTGGAGAGTTGCTGGATGGCTTTGTTTATTTCCACTATGGTTGGCTGGCCATCAAGTGCCTCATTGGTGGGACCTTGAGGAAGGCAGTTGATGGTTTCATCAGCGAAGAAGGAAGTTGCATTTAAGATTTTGCTGAAATGCTCTGCCCAGCGTTGGAGGATTTCTTTCTTATCGGTGACCAATGTTCCCCCATCTGCACTGAGGAGGGGAACTATGCCTGGTGATGAAGGACCATAGACCGCTTTCAGTGAGTCGTAGAAGTTTTTCATATCGTGTCTGTCAGCAAAGCCCTGAATTTCATCAGCTATGTTGCTCATCCAGGAGTCCCGCATGTGCCGAAGTTTCTGCTGCACTACTCTCTGAATGTTCATTCAACCCACACAATCTCCTACACACCCATTCACCCACCCAAACACACACTCCCTACCCACACCCCTCCCAACCCACCAACACCCACATACTTCCAACTATCCTCTCAAATATCCCTCCCCCCCCCCCCCCACACACACACACACACATATCCCTCACATACACATACATCCAACACCGACTACAAATCCCTTCACACATCCACACATCACCCATTAACCCACCCATTAATCCACATGCAAAGTTCATTCCAGCATTACCTGAAATAGTGTGTATGGACTACGCTTGAGTTCAAAGCAAGGGAGCACAAATAAAAATCATGCTTCAGAGAATGTTCAAGCAGACCCACAGTAGCCTGCTGACAATGATAATGATCAATCAGACCCACAGCAGCCTGCTGACAATGATAATGATCAATCAGACCCACAGTAGCCTGCTGACAATGATAATGATCAATCAGACCCACAGCAGCCTGCTGACAATGATAATGATCAATCAGACCCACAGCAGCCTGCTGACAATGATAATGATCAATCAGACCCACAGCAGCCTGGTGACAATGATAATGATCAATCAAACCCACAGCAGCCTGCTGACAATGATAATGATCAATCAGACCCACATCAGCCTGCTGACAATGATAATGATCAATCAGACCCACATCAGCCTGCTGACAATGATAATGATCAATCAGACCCACAGCAGCCTGCTGACAATGATAATGATCAATCAGACCTACAGCAGCCTGGTGACAATGATAATGATCAATCAGACCCACATCAGCCTGCTGACAATGATAATGATCAATCAGACCCACAGCAGCCTGCTGACAATGATAATGATCAATCAGACCTACAGCAGCCTGGTGACAATGATAATGATCAATCAAACCTACAGCAGCCTGCTGACAATGCTAATGATCAATCAAACCTACAGCAGCCTGCTGACAATGATAATGATCAATCAGACCCACAGTAGCCTGCTGACAATGATAATGATCAATCAGACCCACAGCAGCCAGCTGACAATGATAATGATCAATCAGACCCACATCAGCCTGCTGACAATGATAATGATCAATCAAACCCACAGCAGCCTGCTGACAATGATAATGATCAATCAAACCTACAGCAGCCTGCATCAATATATGAAATTATATCTCGAAATTGTGGCACAAAAGTTGTAAATATTGTCCGAAAACATGTTCTATGTGACTGTGGCGGCACTGAAATTCTGCTAAATAAGTGTTAAACACTGTACGACTAGTGCCACCTTGGTATCTTTGTTTCCTTTTTACTTGCATCCACAACCCTTCAATTGTTTGGGTGTGAATGTCACTGTGTACAGGGTCAACAACTGCATGATCGTAGATGCCATGGTTTAGTTGACCTACGTTGTTGTAGCCTCACCAGGCATCGGTGACAATGGTCATTCCTGGTAAGACGTGATCACTTATAATGCGTTCCAGTGTTGTTGCATCTCACCTTTCCACAACTTCCAACCAGCAACGACCACTACCACGTTCAACCAGGCCAACTACCCATTGACCACGACGAAAGTGACCACGGCGGTACTTTCGGTGGAAAAAGTAGCTCTCGTCAGCTTCAACGACCACTGACTGTCCCTGAGCATCAAATCCTCCCAACAATGGATTGTTACGCAGCATCCAGTTGTAACACTCTACCCGAGCTGATGGTCTGCCTGGCATTATAATATTTCTTTACATCAAGTAGAAACAAGTGTATTGAAAGCCTCTGTATCAGTATCGGTATCTCCGTATTTATTTATATGTAACTAAGGAAGTAGTCAAAACGGAAGTAATGACACAATGAGGTCCTGTAAGGGATTCTTATTCACTACATTCACTGCGGAACTATTTGGGACCGGAATTCGGAAGAGTGCCCTATCATTCACCCGTAAGTGTAACTCTCTAGTGTGTCCCATTCCTCCCCCAGCGGGTGTTCGTGTGTGTGCGTGCGAGATTGTCTCAAATGGTCATATGAAAACTGACTTCAAAAATATGTTCCGTCATGTTAAATGTTTACAAAATAGTACAAGTATACAAATAAATTATTAATGATCTTTAAAATTTGTTTAGTTTAGTTTAGTTGATGGATCAATTTCATGGCACACAGGTGTAATCCATAAGTGCTCCGTTCTCCTCCTAACTCAAACCTGAGTCTGGAGAAACTCAGCTCAGTGCATGAAATCTGCAGCACCGGACAGGATCCTGAAATACTTTGGCTAGATTTTTATCTCAAAACTTTCACAAGGCTACTCTTTTTCAATTTCCAACTGCCAAGGGATTTTCCTTTGATCTTTAAAATTGTGTTCTCTTTAACTTTAGTAGGTCAAACCGCACGTTTTGTGTGTTGAAAAGTGTAGCGCAATCGATATGTGCGGCCGTCATGACCCATTCACAAAGTCACATCTTCGCAGAAAATCTGTTTTTCAACCACAATTTGAGCAAGTTTAGTGATGAAACTATGCTGATTCAGGGGCAATATTTTATAGGGCGATTAAAATTCACATTAAACAAAGATATCTATTGGATTCACCGATTCCGATCGCGATCATTCCGCTGCCTCCGTGGTATTCGCTCCCCGGCAGTCGGCAGCTTGCACAGATCTATAGAGCACACTTTATTCACAAACTTCCAGTTTCTTAGTTCTATATCATATTTTAGTTCATAATGTTTAATAGTTTCTATTATATCATCTAATAATTTTGTGAAAAATTAACACACAAAAAATGTACAGCCGGGAAGAGAACCATGGTCTCTCGCGGGACAGGCGAACTGCTTATGACTCCGCTAGCGAGAACACAATGAATTTTTCACAAAGATTTTTATATAGACGGGCCGCCGTTTTAGGTTTCATGATCGTAACACATTTTCGCCTGTTTTTCAACCACAATTAAAGCAAGTTAGCGATTAAACTTTCCAAATTTCTGAAAAATCTGATGCAGAATTCGAAAAACTATCTACATTTGATGGTTTTCTATTGAAAGTGCCAGAAAAAAATTATTTACGGTTCAGCTTGCCGTTTTCATTTTTCTCCGCGCGCGAGGTTGGTCTCAACCAACATGGGTCATAGACGGATTATGAAAATGACTTCAAAAATATGTTCCGTCATGTTAAATGATTAAAAGATAGTACAAGTATACAAATAAATTATTAGTAATCTTTAAACTTGTGTTCTCTTTAACTTTTGTAGGTCAGATTGCACGTTTTGGGCGTTGAAAAGTGAAAGTGTAACATGCCATAGCGATCGATACGCGCATGCGCAGTCACCGTGGCACACAGCTATTATCATGCCATGCGTTTACCCATTCACAAAAACACGATTCGCCGAAAATGTTCTTTTACATCCACAAAAGAGCTAGTACGGCGATGAAACTTTCCAGATATATTTAAAATTGTATGCAGAATTAAAAAATGCATCTATAATTGATGCAATTCTATCAACAACACCAAAAAAAATTAATTATGGTAAGTATGAAATATATTCGTATTAATATAAAAGTTCACCATAGTTAGTTAGTTAGTTAGTCGCAGTTCCAACTTCACAGCAGCGGGTTGTCCCCATTTTGCTCCGTTCCTGTGCCAGTGAATATCACACAAAACGCTCCCCACTGCCCAATGTGAAAAGTGGAAAAGACAGGAGTCTCGACAAACAACAGCCCGCACAGATACACTGTGCATAATGCCGCCGCCAGAATGTCAACACACCAGTCCCCCACGAAACACCCAATTCATCTCTGATGGAATCGGCAGTCATTTTCCTATCTGGATGTTTCCTAGATGTTCACCTACACAGTCCACGAACATACAGTTCATCACCGACGGCAGTGGCAGTCAACCAGAAGCCCAGCAGCCACGCATTTCTGCATAAGGCAAAAACCGGTCAACTCGGGGACATAGCCACCTGCCATCGCTCCGAACATGCAGTCACGTTCCAAAAAAAAAAAAAAAAAAAAACTTGGGCAGATTCAAAAGCACTTCACACGAAACCCACAGCTCACAGTGTCGCGCCACGCACTCACTCAGTAGCTGGGCGACGGAACCATCAAACCTCCTTAGTCGCCTCTTACGACATGCGTGGTAGGCTACAGTGTTGCTATTCTTTGCTTCCCTTATGGGCCCCGGCAACACACCGGAGATAAAAAAAGACACAGAGTTCACCATGTTTTCAAACAATCACCGTGCACGGAATATTAAGCCTACCTTTCCTGGAAAACCCGGGATGATGTGTGTTATTGTCACGTGAGATTTGAATGAATGAATGACGTCGAAAGAATGCATGGTAAATTAGACAGCATTTTCCGGGTCGAGATTTTCAATGGCGATCTGACTCCGTACATGACTTTTGTTTTTACTTCGGGTAATGGCACGATGGAACACGCTATTATTACTGTTCCAAGATAACTTTACAGATTACTTGTTTATTACATTGTGGTATTTCGTTCTTCCTAGTGACGACCATAATCTGTGTCTTTTTACATTTTAATTCTAACCCCAGTTGTTCACTGTGTACAACAACTGCATCTACTAATTGTTGCAGATCCTGCTCATTTTCTGCAATCAATACTATATCATCTGCATATGCAATGCTATTGATGATTCATCCTCCAATGCCGATTCCATTTACATCTTTCACATCTCTGAAAATATTTTTATTGTATAGGAAAAAAAAAGATCTGGAGACAATACACAACGCTGCCTAACACCTCTCTTAATAGGCTAATATTGTCCCACTCCATTATCAATTCTTATGGCAGCTTGTTGTTTCCAATATATGTTTTTTATAAGTCTAATGTCTTTCCTACGGTTAGCAAGGTAGGGGTATCCCCTATCAAAGGAGATTAAGACGCCTCCTTTCCTCCATTAGTCTAAGTGACACCCGTGGGCAAGGTGGAGTACCCATTTAGCCCCCCCCCCCTCCCCAATCAGGGTTACATGAAGCCATATTGCTACAGAGGCAAGGGACATTTTACAACTGAAAATGGAAGTCTTTTCATTTATTCTGGTAGAGACATTGGAGGCCATAGTGAAGTGGCATTTTGGTTAGGTTAAAAAAAACTGCAAAAGCTTTATTGGGATATAACCCAGTTAGTGATAGATCCTCACTATTAGACTTAAAGGCTGTCCAAAAAACACAACTCTCATACAGATGATTGATTGATTGATTGATTGATTGATTTAGGAACTGATATATATGCACCTATTTCAACAGCAGAGGACGAAATTGAAGATTTTTACAACACACTGCAAGACACATTAAATAAGATTGGTCATAATGATATTGCAATAATAATGAGAGATTTTAATGCAAAAGTAGGTACAGGAAGAGCTAAGTTCAGAAAGTAGTGTCCTTAGTACTGGCAATTTCCCAGACAGGAGCGCCTCGAGTACTGATGTTGCATCTGTCAATAGCACCACAGGTTGTGTACCATTGCTGGTATTTAGTAATTTCTCTGTTGCTATTTTGATTGCCTCAATTTCAGCATCATAGTTATGGCAGTACTTTCCTGTTGTAGGGACAGACCTTTTAGAACCAGTGTGTGTGTGAGCTGGCATGTGTATATGTGTCTATATATATATATACACACACATACACATACACACACACTGACACACATGCGCATACCATTTATTGTTTGCATTAATTATGATTATATACAATAACTAGCTGACCTGGCCTGGCTTCGCCCAGCCCCTGGCGGGGATCAATCTGTCTGTCTGTCTGTCTATGTTTGGCCCTTTCCCGTTTAAAAGTGTTATGACTTTGGTTATACCAGACACGACTGCCCTTTCCCGTTCCCGTTGCGGGAAAAATGGGTTCGAAAATTTTCACGTATTTAAAATAGATGCATTATTTTTATGAAAACTGTGAAAATGCCTTAAAGAATTAATCATTATATTATAACGCATATGACTGTAGATAACTATTTTAAACATTTTATGAAACTTAAAAATACAAAAATTATTTAAATTACATAATACTACATGCTACTAAAAGTTATGTCCCTTGATATAACTTTTCTTATGTTAAGTCCCCTTGTAATATTTTAATTAAATTCAATTTAATATGTAAATAACTATTTTTAAACTAACAAACTATGTTAGATTTGCCATCATATATTCTGCTGCTGTCTCTGTATTTCTATGATGTATCTGTTTGTCTTTGATTGCTTTCTTCTGTTCGGTTGTAATATCAATGTGGTTTGCACTTGCATAGTGTTCCATTAGTGCATTTGCAGCCTTTTTTCCTGTAAGCAAGGCATTTCCTTGTTTAATTGTTATTTGTTTGTTTCTAGGTCCTTCATTGTTCATGGCTTTCACTAGTTTCCATAGTTTGTTTCCATCCCTGTCAAAATTCAGGTTTTCTGTTTTTTCCCTCCAACAATCTCTTGTTGTTTGATTTACTGTTCTTTTATATTTTGCTGAGATGGCTTTGAGAGAGATGTTCACTTCAGTTGTTTGTTCTCTCTCTGCTGTCTTCCTGGCATCTTCAACTTTGTCCTCCAAAATTTGCAGTTCTTCAGTCCAGTATGGTTTGTAATTTTTCCTCGCTCCTCTTGGAATAGACTCAGTGGCCGCCAGTATTATTGCTCTTTTTAGACTTTCCACCATTTGCTTCACGTTGCCATATCGTGTATTTATGTTTTCACAATATTTGTCTGTTAGTATGGCAAATCTGTCCCAATCTGCTCGTTTGTAATTCCAGCGGGGCAAAAGCTTTTGCTCCTGTGGAACATACTCCATATTCATTACAAGCTTGATTGGTCTGTGGTCACTACCTCCTAATTGGTCAAGCACATGGCGATCGATTTTGTGGAGGATGTCTCCTGTGCAGAAAGCTAAATCTGGAGTAGAAGTGGTAAACAATCTTCTGGAGTAGAAGCTTGGTGTGTCATCCGCTTTGTTGAGTAGATGGAGATTTGAGTCTATTTCCCAGTCCTCCACTTCATCTCCTCTTTTGTAAATATCTGGGTATCCCCATCTTTCTTAACGGCTATTAAAGTCTCCGACAATAATGCAGTTTGTGTCGGTTATTTTCGTGTTTGAGAGTGTAAGGCCCTTATCTGCTGGGCTATACAGATGGTAAATTCTTATTTTCGTGTCCTTTATCATTATATCAACACCTATAATTTCCGTTTGGTTGTCAGAGATCAAAGATACTTCGCTGCAAGGTATTGTTTTTCGTGTAAGTATTAGAACTCCTCCTTTGTGTCCTTCGCGGTTGAAATGTGTGGCCTGATATCCTCTGACTGAGAAATTGCGATTGGCGTTGAGGTGGGTCTCTTGATGGCATTCCACATCTATTCTATCTTTATGAAGACGCTGTGTTAGGGAGACTTTCTTGTTATAAACTCCTTCGGCATTCCACTGTAGTATGTTGAGTGTCCTGGGTATTTGGTCAATAGCTCTTAACCTACTCCTCTGTGCCTTGACTCCACAGCACAGGGGAAGGTGACCACCAGTAGTCATGGGTGGACCCCCTCGAGGCTGGGGGCCTGGCACTATCACTGCCTGATGGGACTTCGTGGGATTAGCACCATAACGATTAATTTTCATCTGTGGCATCATGAAATGATAAAGTTACGTTGCACTGCTTTGTCAAGTCTGTGGCTCAGTACATCCAATTTCAACAAGCATTTTTTGGGATGCTTTCCCTAGCCTTTGACTGTCCCCAGTCTACCTACTAGGCAGCAGGTGTGTGTGTGTCTCTTCATCTGGTCCCTCTCCCTTGACCTGTCCGACATGGGTGACCCTACCAGTAGCTGTGCTACCGTCGGCATAGCTCTTGGGGTCATTGGAACGCGCAAGCCCCTCTACCTCATCAAGGTGGACACACGGCAGAGGGGGTTAGGCTACTCTATTTTGATTTCCAACTGCCAGGGGATTGCTTACGTACACAACAATACACACGGGCGTCCAATCTTTTATTACTAGAAGTCTATGTGAAAAAATCCCAGTCCTCACCAGGGCTTGAACCCGGGACCTCTAGCACTCGAGGCGGACACCATACATCAAGACCACCAGTCCCCATATTGAAATGACTGCTGGCACTACTAAGTCACCAATCAATCAATCAATCATGTGCCATGCCGATAAGCACATGCGATCATGATTTGCCATCTCACTCGATCACCAGAGTCATGGATCAGCTTTGGGCAGTCATGTTTTTCCATCTCACTCGATCACCAGAGTCGAAGATCTGCTCTGTGTTTCTGTCACAACCATGCCATACTAAATCATAATGTTGTTGGTTGTTGTTTGTCCATCAAGAATGACGATGACATTCACTTCATCCAGCATGCCAGTGCCAACTTTGGGCTCAATATCAACTTGGAGAAGACTGTAGTTATGTACCAGCCAGCTCCAGGGAATAATCACACTGTGCCGAATATCAAAGTGAATGGTCATCGTCTAAGTGTTGTGGACAAATTCACCTATCTTGGCAGCACTGTGTCACAAGCTGCCGCAATTGATGACGAAGTGAATGCAAGAATCTCCAAGGCCATCGCAGCCTTTGGCAGACTACAAGAATGTATGAGACAGAAATGGAATAAGCCTGCAAACAGCTGAAAGTCTACAAAGCAGTTGTATTATCCACACTGCTATACGCTTGTGAAACTTGGACTGTTTATCAGCGACACGCTAGGAATTTAACCACCTCCACTGTCTGCCTTAGAAAGCTATTAAAGATTAAATGGCAAGACAAGATCCCAGACACTGAAGTTCTACACTCTACTAATGAAGAATCAGATTCACAGGGCTGGTCACTTAACTCGCATGCCAGATCACAGGCTCCCTAATCAAATTTCTTACAGCGAGCTGTGTTATGGTGAACGCTCCCAAGGTGGCCAGAGGAAATGCTTTAAAGACACTCTGAAAATCTCACTGAAAGCTTTTGGAATTCATCTTGACACCTTGGAGACTGCTGCCAAAGACAGAAATTTGTGGCGTACATCATTACACAAGGGTGCAGTCACTTGTGAAGCAACCAGGACAGCAAGAGCTGTGAAGAAAAGGCTGGACAGAAAAACCACTGCAGGAAATCCTCCTCCTGGAACGTTAAGCATTCTTTGCCCACATTGTTAAAGAACATTTCGAGCCAAAGTAGGCCTTTTCAGCCACCTTAGAACTCATGTCTCCATACTTTCAACCCCACTGGATGAAATGAATGGTCATCATCATTCTCGATGGACAAACAACAACATCTGTTCATCTGTTAGATTACATTCACAGTTGCTGCTCATCTGTTAGATTATTCTCATTATAGCTGTTTGTCTGTTAGATTACATTCACAGTAGCTGTTCATCTGTTAGATTTTATTTACAGTAGCTGTTTTACCTGTTAAATTACACTCAGTGTGGTTGTTCATCTATTAGATTCCATTCAAAGTAACTGTTAATCTCTTAAATTATTCTCACAGTAACTGTCTGTCTGTTATATTATTTTCACAGTAGCTGTTCATCTGTTAGATTTTCTTTACAGTAGCTGTTCATCTCGTAGATTACATTCACAGTAACTGTTCATCTTTTAGATTCAATTCATAGTAAATGTTCATCTATTAGAGTTTGTTTGCAGTAACTGTTCATCTATTAGAGTTTGTTTGCAGTAACTGTTCATCTATTAGATTATTTTCACAGTAACTGTTTTTTTTCTTCTATTAGATCACATTCACAGTAACTGTTATTCTCTTATATTACACTCAGTGTAGCTGTTAATATGTTACATTACATTCACATATTTGTTAACTCTTTCTCTACCAAACAAAAATTGGGTCCTGACCAAACAGAAATTCATGGCAGAAAATTGGAAGTAGGGGTGTGTTACAATAATGCTTTTAAAATGGTTAAAATAGTAGCAGATCTATTGTATTACATATCAAATTAAAGAGGATTGCACAATGAACATGACAGTGTTTAATTAATTGATAGGTTACAAATATTATGACAATAATGAGAGGTTTAATAATAATAACTGAAATTAAAGAGGTAACAATTATTTAAAAAACTGCACTCATAAGGTGTTTTCTACACCTATACTACTAATCATTTTTAATTTACTGAATAATCAAACAAACACCACTTGTCTTCAAGAATATAAACAGTACTGCTCATTAAAATCACCCAAAAGGAAGTTCTGGTGCATATTCTGAACCATGTCTTTTTCACAAAAAATGAAAAAAAAATAATGGCCGAAATCTTGAAGTTGAGGTGTGTCACAATAATGTTATGAAAATGGTTAAAACTGTAGCAGAAATGTTGTATTATATATCAAAATAAAGGGGATTGCACAAGGAATATGTTGGTAATGTATTTATTGCTATAGGTTGTAAATATAATAAAAATAATATAATTTGTAAAATAATTGGACAAAAAGAGGTAAAAACGATGAAAACTTTACACTTATAAGGTGTTTTCTATACTCCTCTACTGCTAATCATGTTTAATTTACTGAATAATCAAACAAACACCACTTGTCTTCAACAATATAAACAGTATTGCTCATTAAA
This sequence comes from Cepaea hortensis, assembly GCA_963921405.1. Lineage (NCBI taxonomy): Eukaryota > Metazoa > Mollusca > Gastropoda > Stylommatophora > Helicidae > Cepaea > Cepaea hortensis. The sequence goes on from OY992876.1 coordinate 521,635,712, forward strand.
ATTACCCAACAGGAAGTTTTGGTCTTTTTCACAGAAAATGAAAAAAAAATAATGGCAGAAAACTGGAAGTAGTGGTGTGTGACAATAATGTTATGAAGATGGTTAAAATTGTAGCAGAAATGTATTATATATCAAAATAAAGGGGATTGCACAAGGAATATGTAGGTATTGGAATTATTGCTATCCTATAGTATAGGTTGTAAATATAATATATTTTGTAATATAATTGGACAAAAAAAGGTAAAAATGATGAAAACATGGTACTCACCAAGGGGCGTTGTTATCCTGATCACTGCTAATCCTGTTGAATTTACTGAACAAACACCACTTTTCTAAAATATAAACACAATTGCTCCCAATCTGTAACTTAAAATTTCAAAATGGAGCAGAAATGTATCAAATAAACCACTGAACATTCTGTGTCGATAGAGTAACCAATTGCCACCACAGTCTGTCCATTAGGGCACGAGATCGGCCCGTGGTAGCGAAAGAGGTAAATTACATTCACAGTAACTGTTCATCTATTAGATTACATACACAGTAACTGTGTATCTGTTAGATTACACTCAGTGTAGCTGTTCATATGTTACATAACATTCACATAATTGAATGCTACTTCAGATTACTTACACATGTTTTCATTTTACCCGACATTCATGAGAAGTGTTTACTCTCTGCATGTTTCAGAAACACATCGTTGTTTCCAGATTTGTTGATCCCTCCTCACTCAAGAACAGTAATTCATAAATGGAGAATAAGATGGCGTGTGGTAACATAGATGTGAAACACTAGCTGTCGGATGAATTGTGGGAGGTCCAGAATCACAGATCCAGCACAGTGTTGGGCAAGGCAGATTGTTGCAGCATTTAAGAAATGGCTTTGAACAGTAACATAGAATCAGCAATGGCTGTGAACACTAATATAGAATCAGCAATGGCTGTGAAAACAGGTGAGAGACTTTATAAGTGTGATGATTGTGGCGCTTCATTCAGGCAGATTGCCATTTTGAAATATCACATGGGAAAACACAGAGGAGAAAAACTGTACGTGTGTGACGATTGTGGTGCTGATTATTCTACCACATGCAGTCTGAAGCGCCACAAGAGAACACATACTGGAGAGAAACCTTACAAGTGTGATGATTGTGGAGCTGCTTTTGCTAGACCTGACAATCTGAAACACCACAAGAGAACACATACAGGAGAGAAACCATACATGTGTGATGATCGTGGTGTTGTTTTAGCTAGACCCCATCAGTTAAAATACCACAAGAGAACACATACAGGAGAGAAACCTTACAAGTGTGATGATTGTGGGGTTGCTTTTGTTAATCTTCAGAATCTGAAACGCCACAAGAGAAAACATACAGGAGAGAAACCTTACAAGTGTGATGATTGTGGCGCTGTATTTTCTAGATCTGAAAGTATGCTGTACCACAAGAAAATACATACAGGAGAGAAACCTTACAAGTGTGAGGATTGTTGTGCTGCTTTTGTTAGACCTAGTGAGCTTAAATACCACAAGAGAACACATACAGGAGAGAAACCATACAAGTGTGATGATCGTGGTGTTGTTTTAGCTAGACCCCATGAGTTAAAATACCACAAGAGAACACATACAGGAGAGAAATCTTACAAGTGTGATGATTGTGGTGTTTCTTTTACAGTAGCTGGTAGTTTAACGTACCACATGAGAACACATACAGGAGAGAAACCGTACAAGTGTGATGATTGTGGTGTTTCTTTTACTGCAGCTTGCCATTTAATGTCCCACAAGAGAACACATACAGGAGAGAAACCTTACAAGTGTGATGATTGTGGGGCTGCTTTTGCTAGTAGTAACAGTCTGAAAGACCACAAGAGAAAACATACAGGAGAGAAACCTTACAAGTGTGATGATTGTGGCGCTGTATATTCTACTGCCAAAAGTCTGAAGTACCACAAGAGAAAACATTCAGGAGAGATACCTTACAAGTGTGATGACTGTGGTGCTGTATTTTCTAGTGCCGGCAGTCTGAAGAACCACAAGAGAACACATACAGGAGAGAAACGTTACATGTGTGATGATTGTGGTACTGTATGTTCTAATGTCAGTGGTCTGAAGTGCCATAAAAGAACACATACAGGAGAGAAACCTTACAAGTGTGATTGTGGTGCTGCTTTTTCTAGACCTGACAAACTAAAATATCACAAGAGAACACATACAGGAGAGAAACCTTACTTGTGTGATGTCTGTGGTGTTTCGTTTGCAGTAGCTATCCTTTTAAGATTGCACAAGAGAACACATACAGGCGAGAAACCTTACAAGTGTGATTATTGTGGTGCTGCTTACGCCAGCACTACAGAGCTAACATACCACAACAGAAGACATACAGGAGAGAAACCTTACAAGTGTGATGATTGTGGGGCTTTATTTTCTAGATCTGATAATCTGCTGTACCATAAGAGAACACATACAGGAGAGAAACCTTACAAGTGTGATTATTGTGGGGCAGTATTTTCTAGAACTGATCATCTGCTGTACCATAAGAGACAACATACAGGAGAGAAACCTTGGAAGTGTGATGAATGTGGTGCTGCTTATACCAGACCTGCCATGCTGAAACACCACAAAAGAACACATACAGAAGAGACATCTTATAAGTGTGATGATTGTGGAGCTGCCTTTGCTAGACCTGACAATCTGAAGTCCCACATGAAAATGCATACAGGACAGAAGTGATAAATGTTTGGCGATTTTTGCATGTTTAATGCAATGATGCCATCTAAAGAACCTGAAAAAAATCATGTGACAGCAATCTTCCCTTTGAAGAAACTTATGATATCTCATTTAGGATAAAAAAAACCTTACTATTGTGGTTGTTATAGTGCAAGAAAACTAAGTAAAAGACCCTGGTTGTATTCCTGGGGATTATTGGCATAATTCTCCAGCCGATATATTTATAGACCAATCAGAACATGAAGGGTAATGTGGTCATTGTCATGCCACATAAAAAGTTATCAATTGCAATGAGAAAAAGACATAGAACCTGTACTTTTGTATGGATGTGAGATGTGGACAACGGGCAGTCAAGCTGAAAAACATTTAATGGCAGTGCAAATGTGGTTATTGGGACAATTTAAAGAACACCATGGGCAGACAGACAAACCAATGAACAAGTCCTAAAAAATACAAATGAAAACCAAAAACTGATTAGAGAAGTTAGACATAGACAGACAAGATTGCTTGGGCACATTATGAGAAGAAATAACCTGCAGAACTTGGTGACAATTGGCAAGATTGATGGGGGTCAGAACAAGGGGAAGACAGAGAAGTAAATATCTGGAAGACTTGGTCACCTGGCATAAACCAGACAAAAATACAGAGATGATCCATGACTCTGGTGATAGTGTGAGATGGTGAAACATGACCTCCAACACTTATCTACATGGCACATGATGATGATGATCCATGACTCTGGTGATGGTGTGAGATGGTGAAACATGACCTCCAACACTTATCTACATGGCACATGATGATGATGATCCATGACTCTGGTGATAGTGTGAGACGGTGAAACATGGCCACCAACACTTATCTACATGGCACATGGTGATGATGACACATGACTCTGGTGATAGTGTGAGATGGTGAAACATGACCTCCAACACTTATCTACATGGCACATGATGATGATGATCTATGACTCTGGTGATAGTGTGAGATGGTGAAACATGACCTCCAACACTTATCTACATGGCACATGATGATGATGATCCATGACTCTGGTGATAGTGTGAGATGATGAAACGTGACCGCCAACACTTATATACATGGCACATGATGATGATGATCCATGACTCTGGTGATAGTGTGAGATGGTGAAACATGACCTCCAACACTTATCTACATGGCACATGATGGTGATGATCTGCCGTCTGCCTTTGCTTCCCATGACATTTTCAGGTGCCCATTTAGGCTGGGGTCAAGGCCTAGTTTTCAAAATATTTAAAATATAGCGCAAGATGTAGCACATGCCTGAACATACTACATATCCCCAACCTACATAAAGACTTACATACAACAAGGTTAGTTAGCATCAACTGCAGCTCAGTCTCGGAACTTCCACAACAAATCACAGGCAGAACCACCCATGTATTAGAGTCACAAACTATTTGAATACTGTCTCATGAGGTCACATAAAAACATATATATAAACGTTCTAATAATATAATCATCCCTGTCCTAAGATATGTACCCCTAGCTTTACTGCAACTATCATAATATGAATTAGCATTGTGTACTTTTTTTAGAATTGATTTTTGCATATTCCCATGTGTTTACGATGTCTATATTGTTGTTGTTTAGGATTAATATAATTTGTGATGTATGAGTGTAATAATGTATGGGAGATAGAGACACGGGCTGAGCAGAAAGTTGTGTGTGCCTGCACGCCCAATTTTTAACCCTTTGAAAATAATGTTTGTTTGTTCTTTCATTCTTTAGTTATCAATAGCATCATCTTAATGTAACCAAATGGGAATGCCCCGAATGCTGTGATGTCGATTCCTAAATCAATCAATCAATCAATTTAACCAAATGATATGCTGAACATACTTCCTGGAACTCAAAATAGCATTCTGTTATTTATTTTGCATTCCTACAAATTCTCTTTCTTTGGCAGCTTCGCCAGATATCCTTCTCTTCAGTAAGCTGGTGTTTCATGGTGTCCCAGACTGCTATATAATTTGTGAAATAGTTAAGTTGAAGTGTTAATATTAGCTTTGATAGTTTCTGCTGGAATATTGTCTGAACCAGCGGCTTTCCCATCTTTCAGAAGATAAATAGCTTTTCTAATTTCTTGGTTACATGGTTTCTCACAGTTGTTATCCAGCTTCATTATTGAGTCTGGTCTATTTTGAAATTCCTCAAATTATTTAAATAGAATCCTATATGGTTGTTGGAATAGAAACATGGCATGGCAGAATGAATAAAAGTGCTCTCTCGTTCAACCCCTGTACGATCAGTTGGAATAAAATGTTGACTTCTCATCCTTGACTTGTCTTCTTTTAACTCAGTGATCCATAGAGTATATATTCTGTTGTTTCTCTAGACCAGAAGGTTTGCCTAGATATGTTGTATTTTGGGCAGTCTTGGAGTATGTGGTATGCTGTCTGCAGCACCAATCCACATGTGGAAATGGCTGATTCACCAATCTTGAGTTTTGTATACATGTTGCATAATCAGACAGATCTACCCAATAAGAAAATAGAACTGACAGATCTACCCAACAAGAAAATAGAACAGACAGATCTGCTCAACAAGAAAATAGAACAGACAGATCTACCCAAACAAAGACTCGGTATTGTAAAAGATTGTTTATTAAGACAAATAAGTTTGAAGAGAATGAAATATTTGTGGAGTGTCAAGAGACATGGCTATCTGAACAAGATCATTATGGAGGGAGGCATACCAGGGAAGTGGAGAAGAAGACGACATTGTAGATAGGCTCAAGATGTGATAAATAATTTATGCATGTCAGCATAAAACATGTGGCTTATGATAGAAAGACATTTCAGATTTATAGGGGGAAAGTTATGCATACCCCAAGCCACTGGATGACGAGGAACTTCTTGTATTGTAGAACAAGAACAATAAACAATCCAGGCTGTAGGTTTGACATTTATCATGATAAACAGATACATCATTGAAGCCACACACAGACTCGCTGGCCTGTCACAGCTTCATGTTGGTACTCTCCTGTCATGTTCTTGACAACATACTGCACCTGGTCACAACATACATAGCATAAATATTCATTCATTCAGTAGCATGTCCCTTGTGGAACCTCGCTGCCATAATAACCTTCCAGAAAACCTCTCGATCATGAGCAAGATATCCCGCGTCCGTTACACCCAACTGGAGGTCATCCACATTGCTGTCAACATCAGCATCTTTCAGCTGATTGTTGATTTCTTCACAAGATTACGCTCAGTAGTTTGCCATTGCTTTCTGAGCGGCCGGCTCACATAACCCGTAAGTTACCGATGCGGCGCGAACCGCTACCGATTTTCGCCATCGCCACGTTAATCACGAGAGTATACGGGATTACGAAGAAAGTCGCTAAACCATAGGCCAGGGAGACCGGCATTTGAATAGTCTTCTTCTTCTTCTTCAGCATTCCAAGCCATTGATGTTCTTTGCTGCAGATACAGTCCGTCTCCATTCGTCTCTCTGGTGGACCTTCTCTTGCCAGTCGTTGATTCCAAGTGCTTGTAGGTCTGTATATATATTATCTCTCCACCGTCTTCTTGGTCTACCTCGGGGTCTACGGTCATTTATTTCCTGAGTGTAAGCGAGTTTTGTTTCCCTATTATCTTCCATTCTTTCTATATGCCCCAGCCATTGTAGTCTATTAGCGGCATTTGAATAGTACTCACAATATATATTAGGGGCGTTCATTTGAAACCCGTTCCTATGGCTTTATTACAAAAGCATGAAGGAAACATTAACAGGTGTGGTAGAATTAAACATAGCATTCATTTTGAATGAATTATGCACCATGGGTTGGTCAGAAGTCGCCGTAGGCATTTTGGCAAGCATCCCATTGCTTGAGGATGTGTGGGTTAGGATGTGTATGTGGGTGGGCGCGCGATGTGTGGGTTGATGGGGAATGTTTGTGTGGGTGGCAAGGGTGTTTGGGTTGGGGGGACAGGTGAGGCAGTGTGTGTGGGTGGGAGATGTGCGGGAGGGGGGTGGGTCGGATGGTGGTGTATGTATGTAACCCTGGATGTGTGTGGGTAGGTGGGGTGATAGATGGGAGATGGGCCTCATAACATGATAATTTGTCTTGTTTATGTTTACAACATTCATTTCACAATGTTTATTTTTCTTCCTATGTGAATGTATAATGCTCGTGATGAACGAAAGAATTTGTGACCCTTTTAAAATAAATTTGATTTGATTTGATTTAGGTAGGCGGCGAATGCCGTCCACAAAAAAAAAGGGATTGTGGTTGCTCACTGAACCAAGTGTTTACAACGTTTATTACGACTGCATCTGTGTGAAATCGTTGCCCCTTGAGAGATTACTTTAGAGGTCCGAATAAATGAAAATCACAGGGTGAGAAATCATGTCTATAGGCTGGGGTTGCAGAATGGTTTGGCTTTTGGTGATCCAGCATGCTTCCATAGCATGCTCTCTCTCTCTCTCTCTCTCTCTCTCTCTCTCTCTCTCTCTCTCTCTCTCTCTTTCTCTCTTGCTGCTCGGCTCAAAGTGGTGACACCATGATTCATCGCCTGCCACGATGCGGAAGAGAAATGCATCACTCTCCACTCTGTAACGCAGATAGTGGTTCAAACACTATCCCATGCGTTCCTCTTTTTGGTGGTCGGTCAACATCCGTGGTACCCACTGTGAACACACCTTCCGATATTGCAGTTTCTTACGAACAACCTTTTGAATTGTCCCAATTGACACATCAAATTCTTTCGCTAGCGAACATATGCTTTGTCGACGGTTCATCTGTACTGCTGCATCAATTTTGGCGATGTTTTTAATTTTTTTTTCTTTTTCTGTTGCAACAATATGCGCTTGAACCGGCCGTTGAAGATCTGTCGTGAACTGGCGTCCTTTCTGAAACATTCGGGCCCAGCCTGTCACTGTTGCCTTCTACACACATTTGTTACCAGACGCTGTCTGCATTCTTCGATACATGTCCACTGGTCGACATCCTTCAAATGAAAGAAACTGAAGCACCGCTCTTTGGGCTTTTTTGGACCAACCCGGCCATTTTCTCAACGGTCAGAAATATCTATGCATCATGGGACGATAAGCACGTGCTCTTTTATTCATTGGGTAGTACTTATCACATGACTATGACATGATCATATTCAACATGCACAATTGCACGCGGTGCGGCACGAATGGATCTCAAATGAATGCCCCTTTTATTTATATATACAAAGACTATTCCAAAATCAACCTCCGATTCATTAATTCATTCATTCAGTAGCATGTACTTTGCAAAACCTCGCTCCCATAACAACCTTCCGGAAAACCTCTAGATCATAAGCAAGATGCCCCACATCCGAAACACCCACCTGGAGATCATTTGCCACATCCTGCACCCATCTTCTCTTTGGCCTTCCTCTTCCTTTCTTCCCAGCCATATAACTCTCCATTATTGTTCTCTCCCAACTGCTTGCCATAGCGACACCATTCATTGCTTACACCATTCAGTAGTCTTTTCACGCAATACACATCAACCTACAGTCGCATTTGTTCAATGGTTCACGAATCGTGAATGAATAAACATGGACACTGTTATTGCCTTTCCCGCCAGTTGTGAAATTTGTGGTGTAATTCGTTTTCTTCAAGCAGAAGGTCAAAATGCGGCGAGATTCATACTAGACGTGTACGATGATAACGTTATGGGCGCTCGCTCGCTTTGAACTCAAGCGAGGTCCATACACACTTTTTATTGTTGTTATGGACTGAATTTTGCATGTGGATTAGCTTTCCCTTTTAAATGTGTCCCTCGCCATCAGGTGAACCCACTCCGACTTCAGAGGTAACGTTGTGAGGGATTAGTGCAGGAAATTCAAAGATGGGCGTAATCATATGCATGATAGGATGGCAAGGTCGACATTACTGTGTGACAGATGAGCTCCTTCAAACAGTCGACCAAGTCGTAGACCTTTCTACAGAATTTCCACACATTTCTGGGGCTAGTGTTTTTCGAATTGTCACAGAGAGGTCAGCTTACCACAAATTCTGTTCACAGTGTGTACCAAAGCAGCTGGCTGACGTTCAGAAGGCGTTTGATGTTCCTTCTAGGCTACTGGGAAGAGAGTGATGCATTTCTCGACAGAATAGGGACTGGGAACGAGACATGAGTTCACTTCGTGAATGCAGAGACGAAGGAACAGTCAAAACTGTTGATGCACATGTATGCTCTAAACAAGCTAACAAAATTCAAGCAAACATTTTCGTTACGAAATATGATGGTTACAGTGTTATGGGACCGGAAGGGCATTATGTTGACTGAATTCATGACACTAGGGACCACAATAACATCAGAAGTTTATTGTAAAACACTGAAGAAGCTTCGTTGGTCGATCAACAACAAAAGGTGCGGAATGCTTACAAGTGGCGTCATTGTCATGCACAACAACGTGCAGCCCCACACTGTTGATCGCAAATAAAAAGGCTTGAGCAGTTAAGTGGGGCATTTTCACCTCCCTCCCCCTTTATAATTTGGAATAGGCACCAAGCGATTGTCATCTCTTCGGCAAGATGTAAGGCTGGCTGTCTGGCTACCCAGCACTTCGACACCGCCGAGGAGTTCATGGATGGAGTCAACAGTGGCTAAGTATCCCGGCGGCGCCGTTCCTTGACGAGGGGTTCCGCTAGAATGGCTGCTAATAAGGCCGAGACAGAAGAAATGCTGTCAAAAATCGAAAGAAAAGACAGAAGAAACTCTCCAACAGATAATTGAACTTCTCAAGACCGGAACTCCTGAACCAGAAAATGCAAAGCCCCAGACAGATGAAGAAGCAACAGATGAAGAAGTAGAAATAAATGAAAACGGCTACCAAACTGAAGCCGTATAGGCTAAGACTTCGCGCTCCACCAAAAACGAAACACCAAGCCGCCAACCATATATGCAATCAAAGAAGACCGAATAGATTCAAAGACAACCCAAGACGGGGAAAGAGGTGGAACACTAAGAGAGACGACAACTGGTAAATCTCCCAGAAGGAAACAGCACCATATGACGGGGTGGGTACACAATTACTCCAGGCCAAACAAGTGGTGCGACTCTGTCCAGGCATGGAAAACCTCATCAAGAAAGCAACGAACACAGTCAACCCATAAGAAGCCGGGAAGCTGACAACAAGCAGCCCAATCTACGAAAGAAAAACTACAAGTTACACAATAGAATCCCCAATTACAGCCAAGTCGAAAAATCGAAGGATGAAATGGGGTATTGGTATCAAAAATTGGAATTAGAATTGGAACAACAAGTTCCCGAATTTAAGTAGCGACTATGTAGAAAAAGAAAGCAGTGATGTACGTAACTTTTATATGTATATAGATGCGATTGGCAATTTGTTTAAATGGTTTGTTGCCAATCGGTGTTTTGGAATAGACCTCGTCTATCCATTGACAAGATCAGACCTTGTGTCTGTCACTTCTCAATCAAAATATCACGATTTTACAGGCTTGTCATGAAATATGAATGAGCCGTGTTGGTCAAGAATGTGGTCGTCGTCGATTTGATATCAAGGAACGACCCACTGTTCACACGTATTCAACTTGTAAATCACACTGTCATGGTACATTCACACTTTAAACACACACAGAGAGACTTAATTTTAAGCAGTTTGTTTGGGGAATTTAATTTTGTGCAATACCATCAGCCGTTTTTTTTAAAAATGTTAAATTGTGTGAGACATATTTTATGGCGCTATTGAGTTGGCATCCTGATTGCTGTGGTGCGCTTCCTGGCTAGTTGTTTCTGTCTTCAGCATCTTTATTTTGTTAGAGTATACTGTGGTCTTATTCGAGTTTAGATGTGTATCTATGGACACACGTGTCTGCGCGTGAACCTACCACTGCGCCATCAGCTGCCAACCTGGTAAAGTGGGGTAAAGCCACCGACCCGTCGTGTCCCCTCTGGAAAGAGAAAGCCCAGACAGCGAAGCTTGTGCTGTCTTCATGCAAAGCAGTCCTTTGCCAAGGCCGATTCACATGGCGCCACAATAAAGTGCACACTGAGCTGGCAGGCATAGTGGGTGTAGACATGATGAGGGCGAACAGATGTACCAGGGCCGGGTAACATGAAAAAGAATCACAAAGTCGGCATCACAGCAATAATTCGCAACACGGTGAGTTTACAGTTCAAATAATGTTATTATAATTTATGCGCCCTTTTACTCATTACCGGGACCCCCAGGGGTTGCCAGATTGTTCAGCGTTGACCCAAGTCAGCTCAAAGTTTAAATAATCATGATAATGGCAGTTACCATAATTTACGCGCGTCCAGACCAAACAATCAATGGGTAAACGACACTGAAAGAAAACTAAACTGTCATTTACTGCCAATATAGTACCTTGCGGTGTATGGCAGAGGAGTCTTTGAGCCTGATGAATAACGGCCGCCTGGCTAGTGCAGTCGCCGCGTACTGTGCTGGTTAGGATTTTCTTTTTGCCCCCGACAGAAAAAAATCCCGCACCTTACCGGGGATCCAACCCGGGTCTCCCGAATGAGAGTCCGGCGTACTATCCACTCGGCCAGCCAAACTCTAGAAAGTATTCAAAATATCCAACTCCAAATGAAAAATATCTAGAAGGGAAGGAGGGCCACATCTGACGACCAGAAGCGCCCTGTCGTGGTTGCTCCGAGGTGAAGTGTTCATCACTAGGTAAGAGCAACCTTGTTTTACGATGCCAGAGACTCGCCATCGCCCCCTATCCTGTAAATTAAAACAATCCCCCCAGATGAAGACCAGAAGTTGGACTTTTGCTGCCAGAGGTGATGAATGCACAAGCCATAATAGGGGTAATTGTCAAGGCTGGACGCTCACCCCAACTCTCCACCCTGGACTGTAACACGAATTTGGAACCAATGTGTGAACGAAAAAGTCTACGGGGTTGTTTGACATGTGTGGTTTTGTTTTGTTTTTTAAAATAGAATGCTGAAAATTCATTGGAGAACCAAAGTGAACAATCTGGACATTTCGAGGGAAGCTAAGTCACAAAGACAACTTATCACATACAAAGAAATAGGCAGTCTTGATCCTGGAATCTAATTAGCAGGCGTGGCTCTGAATGAGAACGATTACATTCGACAGTTGAAAATCAATCCAAGTTTTGTATTAACCTCGGCAACAGGGTTGTTGTGATCAACATAGAACAATTAGTATAATGAGTCACATCACAAAGATTTTGCTAAGAATTATCATGCAAAGAGTGAGGAAGAAGATACAACCTGAAGTAGGAGAAGAACAATGTGGGTTTGTAGAAGGAAAGGGTACAGTAAATGCTGTGTATATGCTGCGAACAGTTATTGAACGTGCTATAGAAGTAAACAAGGATATACATCTTTGCTTTATTGACTATACAAAGGCTTTTGATAGAGTTAGACATGTCAACATGGTGGATATGCTTGCAGATCTACAAATTGATGGGAAAGACATTAGACTTAAAAAAACATATATTGGAAACAACACGCTGCAATAAGGATTGATAATGAAGTGGGACAGTATCAGCCAATTAAGAGAGGTGTTAGGCAGGGATGTTTGATGTCTCCAGATCTTTTTTCCCTATACAGTGAAACTATTTTCAGAAATGTAGAGGATATAAATGGAATCCGCATTGGAGGACGAAAAATCAATAACATTAGATATGCAGATTATACAGTATTAATTGCAGACAATGCGCAGGACCTGCAACAATTAGTAGATGCGATTGTTGTACACAGTGAGCAACTGGGGTTAGAATTAAATTGTAAAAAGACTCAAGTTATGGTCGTCACTAGGAAGAAAGAAGTGCCACAATGTAATATACAAGTAAATGGAAATATTCTTCAACAAGTGAATCGGTACAATTATCTTCGAACAGTCATAACATCTGATGGGAGATGCCTTGAAGAAATTAGAACAAGAATCGCCATGGCGAAAGTAGCCTTTAGCAAGATGAAAAACATTCTGACCAATAAAAAGATGTCAATTGAAACGAGAAAAAGAGTGTTGAGGGGATACATAGAACCTGTTCTTTTGTATGGATGTGAAACTTGGACATTGAGCAGTCAAGCTGAAAAACATCTGATGGCTGCAGAAAAATGCAAAGAATACCATGGACAGACAGAAAAACCAATGATCAAGTACTCCTAGGAGACAAATGAACATCGTAAACTGATTAGAGAAATTAGACGTAGACAGTCAAAATTTTTTGGACATGTGTCAAAGACTTAGGAGAGAGCTCAAAGCTAAGGAGAGCTAAATAGAGCTTAGGGAAAGGGCAAGTAACCTAACAGTTTAAGAGACCAGACAGAAGAGACACAAATGCTATAAATAGCCATAACGGGACACACCAGTGTCAACAAGGAGGGCAACAAGTGCATACGAGCTGAGGTTACCCAAGAGATTGGGAAACCCGCTTCACGACGTGTAACTTGTAATGCTGGTCACTACAACCAAGTGACCAGCGTGCTGGAACACGTAAAGTAGCGAATGCACGAAGTGCTAATGGCTCGTGGCTGAACACAGCACAGATAGCTGGTTCAGAGACTGGACGGCGTAAAGAGCAGACGGTGTATCCGCTGTGGAGACTGTGTAGTTGAGGACAGTATCAATAGTTTAGACTTTAGCTTAGCGTCAGTAGTAATTCTTATTAGTATCATCTCATCATTCCATCTTCATAACATACTATGATGTTTAATACCGACGTGGTATTTCGCTCGTGGAGCTAATGTACGATCAGCTCCGAATAAAATGTATCCTTTTGCAAACAATACGAGTTGTCACTTTCGTGTGGTGCAAAAGCAGGGAATCCTTGTATGCCTGTCGCAAGTGAGTTGCTGACACATGTTATAAGAAGAAATGGATTGGAGAACTTGTTGACAACTGGCAAGATCGAAGGGAACAGACCAAGAGGAAGACCTAGATGAAAATACCTGGATGGCTTTGCCACATGGCATGGACGAGACGGGAACACTGAGCTGATCCACGACACTGGTGATCGAGTGAAATGGCGAGTCATGACCGCCAACGCTTTTCGGCTTGGCACATGATTGATTGATTGAGCAGGGTTGCCATTCTAGATATTTTATATCCAGATCTAGAGATTTTTGCCGGCGTCTGGATACCGTTTTCTGACGTTTGGATGCTGGATGCAATTCTAGATATTTTTCATTTGGAGTTGGATATTTTGAATACTTTCTAGAGTTTGGCTGGCCGAGTGGATAGTACGCCGGACTCTCATTCGGGAGACCCGAGTTGGATCCCCGGTAAGGTGCGGGATTTTTTTCTGTCGGGGCAAAAATAAAATCCTAACCTGCACAGTTCGCGGCGACTGCACTAGCCAGGCGGCCGTTATTCCTCAGGCTCAAAGACCCCTCTGCCATACACCGCAAGGTACTATATTGGCAGTAAATGACAGTTTAGTTTTCTTTCGGTGTCGTTTACCCATTGATTGTTTGGTCTGGACGCGCGTAAATTATGGTAACTGCCATTATCATGATTATTTAAACTTTGAGCTGACTTGGGTCAACGCTGAACAATCTGGCAACCCCTGGGGGTCCCGGTAATGAGTAAAAGGGCGCATACATTATAATAACATTATTTGAACTGTAAACTCACCGTGTTGCGAATTATTGCTGTGATGCCGACTTTGTGATTCTTTTTCATGTTATTTTGTTTATAACTGCTCACCTTCATATATGTCTTCCACTTTGAACAACATTTCGGAAAGAGTGGCTGCAGGATGACATAATTAAAGATTGGGTGATGTCACTTCATGGAGATTAGACTAAAGCTCGTTGTAAGTACTGCAAGTGCGAAATGAAAGCGAAAATAAAAGACTTGAAGACACATGCAGAGACTAAAAAAAAACATAAAAATGCAGTGCCATTTAGGGATATGTCACCGTTGACATCTGTTTTCAGAACTACACAGAGTAATGAATCATTAAAAGTTGAAGGATCTGTCGCAATATTTTAAAGTTGTCATTGTGCAATCGTGAACTGTAACCATTTGATTGATTTGTTTAAAAACACTATTTGTGACAGTAAAGTGCTAAAGGACGTGAAAATGCATCGCAGCAACTGTACAAATATGATCAGAAGTACTTTGTTTTCTCACTTTGAAGAAGATTTGATAAGTGATATTTCTACAAATAAATATAGTTTATTATTAGACGAATCGAATGAATCAAAATGTTGATAAAGTTAAATTACTTGACGATCTCACTTTGTTATTTCACTCAATTGGTAAAAGACTTATATTGCCAACTTGTAAAGCTGACTTGTTCACTTGCACTATAGAGAGCTGTTTGGCTTCCAAGCCATACTTGGGATACCAAATCGAATCAAAAATTGATTGTTTAAAAACAAAAGGACCGTTAATAGAAAATTAAAAAAAAAAAGTCGCTTAAAAGTCGACAGGATCGACTTCATTGCACCGGGTTTTATCCCATATGGCTCGGTCTCTTTCCGCAGCACAGAAAGCGTCGCACAAAGCACGAACTCCGTAGCTTTTAGCGACGACCCACAGGAGTCTCCGAAACATTTAACTCGTAAACCGAAGAACCCGGAATCGAACCCACAAACTTCGGGGCACGAGTCAAATGGCTTGACCACTTCGTCACAGAGACTCCCGTTAATAGAAAATGAAGAGAACAACTTAAGAAAGCGCTGTCAAGATTTTCTTCTCTCGTTATTCAAGCAATTGAAACAGAGACTTTCTGAAAATTTAGATGTATTGAAAAATATTTCACTCTTTTCTGTTAACAACATACTTCAGCCAGTAAAGAACATATAAAAATATTGTCAAATTATGAAATTTTTAGGGGCTACTGATAATAGTGTGGCGGAAGCAGAATATCAGTTAACCAACATAAATTTGGTTGACTGGAGAAATAAAACAGAAACTGAAGCCTTTTGGAGTGAAATAAGACAAATTAAAGATGCCTCAGGCAATAGTCCATTCTGTGAGCTCTTTGAATGTGCGATGTCTGCCATGATACTACCCCATTCAAATGCTGATGTGGAAAGTTTTCAGTATTATGAATTATACAAAATGTAAACTAAGAAACAGGATGAAACTTGACCTCTTAAATGTTATTTTGACAATAAGATTTGGCCTGATGAGAGCAGGAGAATGCTGTTCAACTTATCAGCTCTCTGATCGTGTATTAAAAGAAATTGGAACAGCTAAAGCATCATCATCATCATCATCATCATCATCATCATCATCATCATCATCATCATCATCATCTTCCACTTCTGCCGTCAAGCGTCGTGGGGAGGAATAATTTGCGTTCCAGCGCCCGGTGGACGGCACTAGATAGTGTCATTCCGTGTGGTTGTACAATGTCTCTGATGTTGTTAATCCATTTTCTTCTTGGACGTCCTCGCGGTCTCGTCGCAGATGATCTTTGATGTAAGACCAGTGATGGTAGTTGCTGATGTTGCATTCTAACGACATGGCCAAACCACTTGATCTTCTGTCTTTCAATAAATGTGGCACAAGGTGTTGATCCCACAGTCTGTCTGATAGTAGCATTTCTTACTCGGTCTCAGATTGTTAAGTTGGCAGCTCTCCTCGGGCATCTCATTTCGCAGGTGTTGATCTTGCGGAGGTATAATTTGGATAAAGTCCAGGTTTGAGATTGATAGCATAGGGTTGGTGTGAATATGCTGTTTATTATCTGTCGTTTTGCGGACATGGGTATGTTTGGATGCTTCAGTAAGGGTGATAGTTTATATGTAAGTGCACTAGCTTTTTGACATCTGATTTCAATTTCTCTGTCCAATCTGCCGTCTTCTGTGATCATACTTCCAAGGTATTTGAATTCTTTAACTTGTTTCAGAGGTTTATTATTTATCTGTATACTTAGTGGGCCCGGCGATCTGCTAACTTGCATTACTTCGGTTTTGGCTGTGTTTATGCTCATATTGTATCTGCTGCAGGTTGAACTCAGATTAGTAATATGATTTTGTAGTCTGCTCTCATCGCTGTAAAACAGGCACTGATCGTCTGCAAATAGAAGTTCATTTATTCCTTGTGGGTTAGTTGTTTCATCTGGAGTAAAGAGTTCTAAATTTTCTGAATCTGTTCAGTCGAGACTTGCTTCTTTGGAAATTCTGTCCATGTAGATATTGAATAGCAGGGGAGAGAGCACACATCCCTGCCTCACTCCTGTATTGACTGTGAACATATTTGATATACCTTCCTGTGTTCTTACTGCACTTTGGCTCGAGTGGTACATGGCTATGATGTTTTCTAGCAGTTGCCCTTCTATCCCATAGTCTTCAAGAATGGTCCATAATTTGTATCTGTCTACTCTATCAAAAAGCCTTTTCCTGATCCACAAACACAATATTCTGCTGGTCACTATATTCGATAGTTTTTTCACAAATTTGTCTAAGTGTAAATAATGCATCAGTGCAACTTTTGCCTTTCCGAAAACCGAATTGTGCTTTGCTTAGCTGTTGTTCAACTATTGGTCTAGCTCTTTGTTCCAAAAGTTTTGCATACATTTTCCCTATATGGCTCAGGAGTGATATACCTCTGTATATTTCGCACTCTCTCATATTGCCTTTCTTTTTCCATATTGCCTTTCTTTTTCCATATTGGTACTATTATTGCCTGTTGCCAATCATCTGGGACTTTTCTTTCTTCCCATGCTATATTAAAAAGTCTTGTTAGCCATTTAACGCCTGTTTCCCCACAGGCCTGAATAGCTTCTGTGGTTATTCCATCTGGACCTGGTGATTTGTTTTTAGGACTTTTCTGTATAACTGCTTTGACTTCTGCAGGTATGAAATTTGGTTCTTGCTGTCCCTGGCATTTAGGCACAAAAGTGAGGATTTCTATGTTATGTGTGGGGTTAAGTAGTTCTTGAAAGTATTCTGCCCACCTTGCTAGTCTTTGTTGTGGATTAAATATCGGTATACCTCTTTTGCTGTTTATGATGGTGGTTGGGTTGTAAGATGCATCTCTGTTTCTCATTGTGGTGACACGTTTATAAAATTCTCTTGGGCAGTCTTTGCTAAGGGTCGCCACCTGTTCACCGTATATTCTCCAGGATTCATCTTTAGATGCTCTAATTCGTTTGGCATTACGTCGTGCTATTCTATAAGTAATATAGTCCTGTTCAGATTTAGTTGTGATCCACTTTTTGAATGCTACCTTCTTTTTGAGTATGCTATCTTTAACTTCGTTGTTCCACCAGGCTGTTCTTAATCTTTTGTCCTGCCCTACTTTCTTTGTTCCACATTTATTTTTCAGTGTGTCGAGCATGGCATCCTTGAAACATGTCCATTCCTTATCTACGCTTGAGTGGTCATCATGATGTTCTTATGTAGGTTTTGGATTTCTTGGTTGAATTCGTCTTTAACTGTATTTTCCTGCAGTCTCCTATAATTGATGACACGTGTTGTTACCTTTTTGTTTCTTATTTTCCTGTGTGGTGAAATCTTTTACATTATGACTGGTTTGTGATCAGTGTCAACATCTGTATTTGGGAGTGCTCTTGAATCTAATAGTAGCCTTCTGACTGATTTCCTAATTAGAATAAAGTCAATTTGAGATGCTTGATCTAAGTCATTCCATTTATACCAGGTTTTGGTGTGGCTACGACGATGTTGAAAAAAACAAACTATTTGCTATTATTAGTCCATGTTCCGAACATATGTTGAGTAGATGTTGACCATTGCTGTTACAATCAGTCTCTGTGTCGCTGAATGGCCCCATGCAATCCTCCCACGGTGTTCTTTGTGTGCCTATTCGTCCGTTAAAATCACCCATTACAACTAGTTCATCTGTCTCCTTGACATTATTTAACGTGTCTGCAAGTTTATCAAAATATTCGTTAAAACAAAATTAAATTCGTCTTTGTCTTCGTCGCTGTAAGTGTCATTACATGGGGCGTATGTTTGTATAAAAGTTGTTGTTGTATTTCCTTCTTTGATCTGTACTAGTATTATCCTTTCTGATATAAATTTAGTGTTGATAATAGCTTTCACTTTGTCTGGATGCAACAAAAAACCCACTCCATGTTTAGCTGTAGCTCGCTGATCGACGCCGCTCCATATAATAACGTAACCTTCGTGTGTTCTTTTCGTGTTCTGTCTCTTTTTCCTAGTGTCTGCGAGTCCTAATAATTGAATATTTGATTGTTTCATTAACTCTACGAGAGCTGGTTCCTTATATCCTAGACCTGTAACATTCCAAGTTGAAAAAATCTCCTTTCTATTTGAAGTATGTCGAAATTTAGCAGTAGTCGTCATTAGTCGCTTGTTGTTGTGTCGCTTCGGTGTGTAGTTTCCGGCGTGAATGCTGATAGAGCTGCGTTTTTCTTTCAATTTCCTCCATAATTCTCGAGCAATAGTTCTTGAACAAATAAATTCCCTACCGGTTTGCTGGACCTGTCGTAGGTTCATCCTTATTTGAACAAAATGATGTTAGGAAACACGCACAGAACACATAATAAATCTCTGAATCGAGCGACGCGGTTTACACCGCCATCTTGAATATATATATAGCGAATATATATAAAGCATACCAGAGTCATTTGGAATCTGAAGCTTCAACTTCATCATCCTAGCTAAGTGCATCTTGTGAGACAGAAATCAGTGAAGAAGAGGACATGATTCCATAGGGTAAGTCACATCAATTTGTTTATGTTGCATATCCCTTACAGGACGGTGCAGTCAACATCAGCATTTTTCAGCTGCTGTTGACGCACTAGGCAAGATTAAGCTGAGTAGTTTGCCATTGCATTCTGAGTGACCCCATAAGTTACCTGAACCGTTGCCGGTTCGGGCGCAGCTGTGTTACTCACAAGAATATACGGGGTTACGGCGAAAGCCGTAAACACCTTCGCCAGGGAGAACGGCAGTCACATCAATACATATGTAATTTCTTACTTTCTCAATCTGGATATTGTTCCTAGATACTTTCCAGCGAAATCTAGATATTTATGGATGTTGGTTTAGCCATTTCCAGATATTTTTGGTCAAAATAAATGGCATCCCTGCTCGGCAGTTGTGGCGCGTTGGTGGAGAAAATGGCGTCTTTTTTGGTAAGTGTTATGGAATTGTCTTTACAACAACGGTCTCCATTCAGTTTGTTGATGGTCAGTTTATGACTAGAACATTATATTACAATTTATAGTTGATTAACTCTTTCAGTCGGCTACATAACAACAACCGGTTACATTATTTATTCACGTTTGCTGAAGCCGGTCTCTGTGGCTGAAGGGCTTGCGAACGCGGTTTGTGAGCCCGTATACCCGGGTTCGAAACACGGCGGTGCTGGTTTTTTCGAAAAAGGTATAGAGGCCGGTCGTTCAGAAAGCAATGGCAAACTACTGAACGTAACACTTGCCTAGTACATCAACAGCAGCTGAAAATGCTGGTGTTGACTGCAACGTCCCGTAAGGGATACGCAACAAAATTTTTTTTTTTTTTTTGCTGAATCTAAGTATCAATCAATCTCTTCAAGAAGGAGAAGCAAAAGGCATCTCACATCAGATATTATTAACTGTTCCAAGATAACTTTACAGATTACTTGTTTATTACATTGTGGTATTTCATTCTTCCTAGCGACGACCATAATCTGTGTCTTTTTACATATTAATTGATAATTCTAACCCCAGTTGTTCACGGTACAACAACTGCATCTACTAATTGTTGCAGATCCCGATCCTGCTAATTTTCTGCAATCAATACTATATCATCTGCATAGGCAATGCTATTGATGATTCATCCTCCAATGCAGATTCCATTTACATCTTTCACATCTCTGAAAATATTTTTATTGTATAGACGACATTTTCACCCTCAGAATAATCATTGAAGACTCCGTAGAATTCCAGTCGAAATTAATCACCAACTTTGTCGACTTTCAAAAAGCCTTCGACAGTATCCACTGTCCTTCACTTTGGAATCTACTTAACATCTATGGTTTTCCTACCAAATATACCAACGTCATAAAATCTTTCTACAAAGAAACACGTTGCTGCGTAAGAACAGAAACAGGCAACTCTGACTGGTTCTCAGTCGAAACAGGAGTGAAACAGGGTTGTGTCTTATCACTGATGCTCTTTGGAATAGCTATCGATTGGGACATGCGCAAATCCACAAACAACACAAATGTGGGTATCCATTGGGTTGACAAAATTCTAGAAGACCTGGACTTTGCCGACGACATAGTGCTTTTGAGTTCAACACACCCAGATGCCCAAGAGAAAATAAACCATCTCTAAAATGTTTCAGGGCAAATTGGTCTCCAAATTAACACCACAAAAACAAAGACTATTGATCTTACCAACAGTTCAGATGACACCAAATTAAACAGCTACGTTCTTGAAAAAGTCAACAGCTTCACATACCTAGGAAGCAAAATGACATCTACAGGGGACTCAACACCAGAAATATCATCTAGAATCGCACTGGCATCTGGTGCCTTCAATAAACTGTCAAACATCTGGAAGTCAAAGACACTCAGCAAACACACAAAACTTAAAATCTTCAACTCTTGTGTGATTCCAGTGTTAAAATATGGATGTGAAAGTTGAAATCAACGGTAGCTTTAGATAAAAAATTAGATAATTTTGAGAACAAATGTCTTAGAAGACTTCTAAACATCCACTGGACAGACTTCAGAACCAATACGCAAATAAGACAAGAGACTAAGCAAGATACAGTATCCAATTTTATAAGAAGACGCCATTGGAACTACATTGGCCATGTACTCAGAATGGATAAGACAAGACTCCCCTACCAAGCCCTCATATGGTCACCAGTAGGGAAAAGAAAACGGGGAAGACCAAGAGAAACCCTGCGTAGAACCATCATCAGAGAAGGCTCATTCAATGGCCAAGTAAACATCAAAGATCTACAACAGGTAGCAGCGAACTGCCAAGCATGGAGAGCCAGGACTTCTGCCCTATGCGCAGCCTTAGGCTCAAGAGGAAAGACTAACTAATAGGGAAAAAAAGATCTGGAGACAATACACAACGCTGCCTAACACCTCTCTTAATAGGCTAATATTGTCCCACTCCATTATCATTTCTTATGGCAGCTTGTTGTTTCCAATATATGTTTTTTATAAGTCTAATGTCTTTCCTACGGTTAGCAAGGTAGGGGTATCCCCTATCAAAGGAGATGTAAGACGCCTCCTTTCCTCCGTTAGTCTACGGGACACCCTTGGGCAAGGTGGAGTACCCGTTTAGTCCCCCGATCAGGGTTACGTGAAGCCATGGAAGCAGGTGGTGGATGGAGTGTGAGAGCAGCCGACAGATTGTTTTTGGTTATGGTCTTGCACTCTGCGGCGATAGGCAGATGATTTCATCAGTAGAGACAATGGCTATGGCCACCGACTAGTACAGTCACTGCCCAGAAGGAAAGCAATGGCAAACTACCTTCTGCAAAACTTGCCAAGAAACTATAACAACCATGAAAGAAAACATAATAAGAAAGAGATCTGGTGGCGAGACCCCCAGGCCAGGCAGATCAGATAACACTGGAAAAGAGTGACACAGGGACCAGTACTAGTAATCGTGATGACGGAGTTAATCCTGACTGTGTTACCAAGGAAACCCCCTGTCCCCCTGTGTCAGACTAAGAAAAAGAGTGAAAATAGGAACATGGAATTTGAGAAGTCTGTATGAGAGGAAGCTTAAAGTAGTATGTGATGAGATTGAGAGGTGAAATATTCAAATTTTAGGAATTAGTGAACATCGCTGCAGAGGCAAGGGACATTTTACAACTGAAAATGGAAGTCTTTTCATTTATTCTGGTAGAGACATTGGAGGCCATAGTGAAGTGGCATTTTGGTTAGGTAAAAAAAAAACTGCAAAAGCTTTACTGGGATATAACCCAGTTAGTGATAGATCCTCACTATTAGACTTAAAGGCCGTCCAAAAAAACACAACTCTCATACAGATGATTGATTGATTGATTTAGGAACCGATATATATATATATATATATATATATATATATATATATATATATATATATATATATATATATATATATATATATATATATATATATATATATATATGCACCTATTTCAACAGCAGAGGAGGACGAAATTGAAGATTTTTACAACACACTGCAAGACACATTAAATAAGATTGGTCATAATGATATAGCAATAATAATGGGAGATTTTAATGCAAATGTAGGTACAGGAAGAGCTGAAAATGAGAGACACGTTTTAGGAAAATTTGGATTGGGAAATAGAAATGATGCAGGTGACAAATTAATGTCTCACTACCCTGATTGCAATGATATATGGTTGCTGAGATGTTCGTTTAATAACACAAATTTGTATGAGGTTAAGTTAATAAGTAAGTCACAAATGGCTATAGAAGAATAACTAAGGATGATAACAACTTGAAACAAGTTTATTTTTATAGGTACACTGTCCCTTTATTTCTCAACATAATTTCCACCTACGTTGGTGTACTTATCCCATAGTTTTATCAGTCCTTCCAAACCGTCTGCATAGGACTGCGTTCTCTGTTTTCTAAACCACGTTTTCACTTCACATTCAGCTTCGGCGTCATTCGCGAAATGTCTCCCGCCAAGGTGAGTTGTCAGTGTTTATACTGACAAATGGTTATCCTGTAAAGCGATGCATAGCTGGGTAGAAAACATTACGAGGGTGAGTCAATAAGTAAGTCACATAGTTCTGTGGGATGGTAGGTCAATGAAAACAAAGCAATCAGTTCTATGAATCCGGTTTGGGAAGATTGATAAAACTATGGGATAAGTGCATCAATGTTGGTAGAAATTATTTTGAGAAATAAAGAGACAATTTATGTACAAAAATAAACTGGTTTCAAGTTGTTATCATCTTTAGTTATTTTTCTACAGCCATTTGTGACTTACTTATTAACTTACCCTCATAGTAGCAAGAAGCTAAGTGAGAGATTTCCTAATTATTTATTTGTTCAGGATCACAACACTCAATATCTCCACTTAGAAATGACGTACAGGTTTCATTGAGTTACCATTCATCATCATCATCATCTTCCACTTCTGCCGTAAAGCGTCGTGGGGAGGAATAATTTGCGTTCCAGCACCCGGTGGACGGCACTGGATAGTGTCATTCCGTGTGGTTGTACAATGTCTCTGATGTCGTCAATCCATTTTCTTCTTGGACGTCCTCGTGGTCTCGTCGCAGATGATCTTTGATGTAAGGCCAGTGATGGTAGTTGCTGATGTTGCATTCTAACGACATGGCTAAACCACTTGATCTTCTATCTTTCAATAAATGTGGCACAAGGTGTTGATCCCACAGTTTGTCTTATAGTAGCATTTCTTACTCGGTCTCAGATTGTTAAGTTGGCAGCTCTCCTCAGGCATCTCATTTCGCAGGTGTTGATTTTGCGAAGGTATAATTTGGATAAAGTCCAGGTTTGAGATTGATAGCATAGGGTTGGTGTGAATATGCTGTTTATTATCTGTCGTTTTGCGGACATGGGTATTTTTGGATGCTTCAGTAAGGGTGATAGTTGATATGTAAGTGCACTAGCTTTTTGACATCTGATTTCAATTTCTCTGTCCAATCTGCCGTCTTCTGTGATCATACTTCCAAGGTATTTGAATTCTTTAACTTGTTTCAGAGGTGTATTATTTATCTGTATACTTAGTGGGCCTGGCGATCTGCTAACTTGCATTACTTCGGTTTTGGCTGTGTTTATACTCATATTGTATCTGCTGTAGGTTGAACTCAGATTAGTAATATGATTTTGTAGTCTGCCCTCATCGCTGTAAAACAGGCACTGATTGTCTGCAAATATAAGTACATTTATTCCCTGTGGGTCAGTTGTTTCATCTGGAGTAAAGAGTTCTAAATTTTCTGAATCTGTTCTGTCAAGACTTTTTGCTTCTTTGGAAATTCTGTCCATGTAGATATTGAATAGCAGGGGAGAGAGCACACATCCCTGCCTCACTCCTGTATTGACTGTGAACATATTTGATATACCTTCTTGTGTTCATACTACACTTTGGCTCGAGTGGTACATGGCTTTGATGTTTTCTAGCAGTTGCCCTTCTATCCCATAGTCTTCAAGAATGGTCCATAATTTGTATCTGTCTACTCTATTGAAAGCCTTTTCCTGATCCACAAACACAATATTCTGCTGGTCACTATATTCGATAGTTTTTTCACAAATTTGTCTAAGTGTAGTTATCAATTGCAACGAGAAAAAGACATAGAACCTGTACTTTTGTATGGATGTGAGGCATGGACAATGAGCAGACAAGCTGAAAAACATCTAATGGCAGTGGAACCGTGGTTCTTTGGGAAATTTAAAGAACACCATGGACAGACCGACAAGCCAATGAACTAGTCCTACAAAATACAAATGAAAACCAAAAACTGATTAGAGAAGTTAGACATAGTCAAGATTGTTTGGGCAAAAATAAACTGCAGAACTTGAGGGGGAAAAGAATAAGGGGAAGGCAGAGAAGTAAACATCTGGAAGATTTGGCCACCTTGCATACACCAGACAAAAATACATTGATTGATTGATTGATTTAGGAACCAACATCACAGCATTCGGGGCATTCCCATAAGCGTTCCGTCCTCATCCTCAGCAGCCAGCGAAGAGTTCCAACACTAATAGTACCAGTAGCAATCTGATTATATGTCCATCTCGCCTTTCCTCTGAGCGTTGATTGTCGGCAGATCCCCTCATCACACCTCGCTGTCGCATTCTTGCCAGACCATGGTGATCCATTTGCTCCTCTGAGGTGTACACATGCTTCCACAAGGTCGCAACCACTTCTGCTTTGTCATGCATCAACTCTCCACCAAGTTTTGCAGAGCCAGCCAATCTGTCCGCCTGTTCATTCCCCAGCACACCAGCATGCCCCGGAGAAAAGATCCAGACGATGCTTGTCACCTGTGACTTCCGAAGCGAAGCAAGCCACTCTGCACGAAGTTTGCCTTCTTCACCCTACTCAGCATGCTTTCTGAGTCAGTTACAATCACGATGTGTGTGTGTATCATATTCTCCATCCAGCGGAAAGCTGCACTGACCGCCTCCACCTCCATTTTTAAGCTAGATGTTGTGGTATCATATGCCAGGCTCTCCTGCACCAAACGTCGACCCTTGGCTTTTGCTAAGAACCCCCAGGCGCTTCTCCTACCTCTCAACACCAACCCATCTGTGTGGATAATCACATCACCTGAGCGAGAGAGATGATCCATGACTCTGGTGATAGTGTGAGATGGTGAAACATGACCGCCAACACTTATCTACATGGCACATGATGATGATGATCCATGACTCTGGTGATAGTGTGAGATGGTGAAACATGACCTCCAACACTTATCTACATGGCACATGATGATGATGATCCACGACTCTGGTGATAGTGTGAGATGGTGAAACATGTCCTCCAACACTTATCTACATGGCACATGATGATGATGATCCATGACTCTGGTGATAGTGTGAGATGGTGAAACATGACCTCCAACACTTATCTACATGGCACATGATGATGATGATCCACGACTCTGGTGATAGTGTGAGATGGTGAAACATGTCCTCCAACACTTATCTACATGGCACATGATGATGATGATACATGACTGGTGATAGTGTGAGGTGGTGAAACATGACCTTCAACACTTATCTACATGGCACATGATAATGATGATGATACATGACTCTGGTGATAGTGTGAGATGGTGAAACATAATCTCCAACACTTATCTACATGGCACATGATGATGATGATAATACATGACTGGTGATAGTGTGAGATAGTGAAACATGGCCACCAACACTTATCTACATGGCACATGATGATGATGATGATCCATGACTCTGGTGATAGTGTGAGATGGTGAAACATAACCTCCAACACTTATCTACATGGCACATGATGATGATGATCCATGACTCTGGTGATAGTGTGAGATGGTGAAACATGACCTCCAACACTTATCTACATGGCACATGATGATGATGATACATGACTCTGGTGATAGTGTGAGATGGTGAAACATAACCTCCAACACTTATCTACATGGCACATGATGATGATGATTCATTGGTGATAGTGTGAGGTGGTGAAACATGGCCACCAACACTTATCTACATGGCACATGATGATGAAGATCCATGACTCTGGTGATAGTGCAAGATGGTGAAACATGGCCCTATCAGGGTGCGGGTCTGGTATGAATGGAATTCACACCTGCATAAGTGTTTATTGGTATGTTAAACATGGTTTGTGAGTGTAGGGGAAAAATAACTCGGATCTTAACCTGGGAGTACAGGTTAAGACATGGTCCAGTTTGGACGTGTTTAACAAATGTGAGTATGGCATCCGTCTAGTGCAGTGGTTCTCAACCGATGGGGAATTCCCTCCCCCCCCCCCCAGGGGGAATTTTAGGGTTTCGGGGGGGGGGGAATAAAGATCATTTCTAGATTGCGTTAATACAAGAACCGATTACTTGATATTGTTTTTCCCTTCATACTTTACGGTTATGTACGTATCACCCTTCTGAAATTCATTTTATAATATAAGATGATCCGCAAATCACATTTTATGTAGATGTCTAGACTTGTTTTAGTATGTGCTATTAAATTTAGCTTTCATTATTACGTATACTGTGTAGGGGCAGGGGGGAATTTTTAGGGAGGAAATACGAAAGGAGGGGAATGACGCTCTAATAATATGGTGGGGGGGGGAATGACGTCCTAAAAATATGGTAAAGGGGGGCACGGGCCAAAAAAGTTTGAGAACCACTGGTCTAGTGCCTTATGTACAATAGATTTTAAGTGCAAGTGATA
Source organism: Cepaea hortensis (assembly GCA_963921405.1). Lineage (NCBI taxonomy): Eukaryota > Metazoa > Mollusca > Gastropoda > Stylommatophora > Helicidae > Cepaea > Cepaea hortensis. The sequence continues at coordinate 521,663,251 of OY992876.1, forward strand.
GTTGTGGTGTTTATGTTAGGTAAGAATAATTGTGTGGCTAAATGTAAATGATTAATTTGATAATTGTAAATGTGAAGTCGCAGAATAAATGATGGAAACCAGCGTGTACTTTTGTTAGCCTAAAGTTAGGTCCATGACAGGTAAATGGTGTCAGAAATGAAGAAATCCACCCCACCACCGAAGATAATGGTGTCAGAAGTGTTAGAATCTGTCATGGACCTAACTTTAGGCTGTTGCTTAATCTCGCTTATGCTTGTTGTCATTCTATTAGCAAGTTCAATCCAAGGCTGGCATTCACTCATGGCGATGCGTTTGTGCTCCATTTTTTAATATCTAAAGTTCTATACGCCATGAGTTGCTCTCTTCTAAACACTTTACCATCCTGACTTTGACTACTTGTCCATGTTTACAAGTTACCCGTCCCCTCCGACTCACGCACCGATGTCACAAGCCTGAATGAAATACATAACAAAAGTTCACGCCAGTTTCCGTCATTTATTCCTCGGCTTCACATTTGCAATTATGTCTTCATTTACATTTAGCCGCACAGTTATTCTTACCTAACATAAACACCACAACTATCACTCGCACTTAAAATCTACTGTACATAAGGCACTAGACGGATGCCATTCTGGCACTTGTTAAACACGTCCAACCTGGACCGTGTTTTAACCTGTACTCCCAGTTCAAACCCGAGAGTTATCTTTCCCTGACACTCACAAACCGTGTTTCGTGTACCAACAAACACTCGTGCAGGTGTGAATTCCATTCATACCAGACCCGCACCCTAACAGGCCCCCAACACTTATTTACCTGGCACATGATGATGATGATCATGCCGTCTGCCTTTGCTTCCCATGACATTTCCAGGTGCCCATTTAGGCTGGGGTCAACTGGAGGTCAAGGCTAATTTAACAAAATATTCAAAATATAATGCAAGTCGTAGCACATGCCTGAGTACATATCCCCAGCCTACATAAAGACTTAATACAACTAGGTTAGCGTAAACTGCATCACAGCCTCGGAACTTTCTTCCTCAGCAAATTAAAGGAACCACCACCCACATATGTACAGTCACAAACTGTTTGAATACTGTCTCATGACACTAGAGGTCACCATAAAGAACATATATAAACATGCTAATAATATAATCATCCCTGTCCTATGGTATGTCCTCCTAGCCTTACTACAACTATCATAATATGAATTAGCATTGTGTAGTTTTGTAGAAATTATTTGTGCATAATCCCATGTGTTTACAATGTCTATATTTGTTGTTGTTGTTTAATAGTAATCTTCTTCTTCTTCTTCTTCTTCTTCGTTCATCCGGAGTTTTTTTCCGTACGTGATTGCGTTGTGCCTGTTTACAGCAGAGCTGCGTTCTTGCGCCGTTAGGCCGACACATCCGACTTCTGCGGGCATTTGTTGACCGGGTTAACCTTCCCGGGGGTTTCTTAGGACGTTAGACTCTCACTGTTGTGGTGTTATCTCCCATCCCAGCTGGCCCATATAGAACAGCCAAAGGCATCCTGGTCGGCCCTCAAGGGAAGGCAGGGGCAGACCATTGGCATTCCCCGCCATCCAAGGAGGCTTCCATAATTGCAGAGCCAACACACAGCGCTCTGGTACTGGGCTCACCCAAGGAATCGTCACGTCCTGCACATGGCTGCTTAGCCTCACTTCCGTATATTGGGCCTTCCATTCACCATAGGCTGTTCTTCCAGACACCAGAAGAATGCAGTTTGCAGATGATATCCACACAGTGAGCTTTCGATTCGGACTTTCCACGTAATGGATTTGCTATCCAAGCAATATTCCATTTCATGCCTCTGGGAGGCTTGTGTAACCGACATGCCTGTGGTAATGAAGTGTGGCAGTCTAAATACTTCTTCATGTACATTTAAATGTCAATCTTAATACAGTTAAAGTAAGCTGCAGTCGACTTGAGCTTGTTGATATCTCCATTGAGCTTGTCCTCGAATGAAGCAGGCGTGGGCCAAAATATCTTTCTCTGTTCTGCATATATTGGGCACTCTTGCAGCAAATGTTTAGCTGTCATTTTACCAGTTCCACAATTACATTCATCTGTATCTCCTATCTTTAGTTTGTTGAACAAGTGGTATTTCAACCTGTTGTGTCCTGTGCGGAGTCTGAAGATTGCTACTTGTTCTCTTCGGTCGAGTTTGTAATATGCATCATCCTTCTGGTGGCCTGGATGCTCCGATTCCCATTTGGTTCTATAAGTGCTTTTTATCAACCTCTTTGCCTCATTATAGGTTATGTCTATGTCAGGCTGTGGTAGTCGTCCGCCCTCTTTTGCCAGTCTGTCAGCCTCTTCATTTCCATTTTATTTAAATCCCCTACGCCCCTTATCCACAACCCCCCCCCCCTCCATCTCCGCTACCTTATAGTCAACTTCATAGCCAGTTGTAAGTCCTTCGCAGGACGTGGGAGTCACCACCAGCAGTATCTCTGCTTTCTGTGACTTCTTGGTTGGTTTGCATGGGGTCGTTTCTCATTGCGTTCTGAACTACCGTCACTTGTGCTACCTTTTGATAGCAAACGATTGCTAACCTGCACATATATTGCCCACAGCAGCGTTTCGAACTTGGCGGAATTGCGTACTGCATCCGTTACATCGCCTCAGAGTGACACATCCATATTTTTCCATTCGCTCTCCTGGGCGCACCCCGATCCCCCTAACCCGGGTTCCCTCACCGGTTGAATTAACCAATCACCGAGTTTCTGGCTGTACTGACCTTTAGGCAGTTGACCCCTTTAACACAACATCCGTTCCATTCCAGCCATGGATAGCCGTCTAAAGCTTGGACACAGATGAGTTGATATTTAGACATCCATGTAGTGTTGATCGTGTATTAGTTTAATCGATTTTTGTTTGTTTGTTCTGTGCCGACGAAGGCTTTGGCCGCAACGTTCATTGTTTTTTGTAGTTGTCTTTGGTAAAGCTCTCAACCTACTTCTCGTTTTTCAGTGATTCATTCATTGCTCTTCATTTCCAGGTATACTGCAATGTGATGGTATCCACTGTATTACAACTTGTTTGGATTTCTGGCATAGACCATGGAGTGCTGCTCTTAGGTCAGCTATTTCTGTGCTGTTATTGCTCTTCAGTATTGAGACAGCTGACTTTGCATCTGTAAAGATAGCTATTTGCGTCTCTTTATTTTCCTCCATCAAGAGCATTTCTGCTGCAGTTTTCAGAGCCTCTACCTCCGCTTTGAAGTTACTTGAAAACTTTCCAGTTGCCACTGAATGTGTTTTTTTCACTCCATTTTTTAAATTTAGGAGAATTCCTCCTCCTCCATTCTCTACTGAATTTTTGGCTGATCCATCTGTATATGCATGGGTCCAATTGCTGCTTGGGTAATGTTCTTTTATGTAGTTTAGGGTTATTTCTCTTCTTTCGGTTTCATGCTGAGTGTTCTTTTTCTCAATACCAGGAATGTTTTCTATCATCTCAGGCAGTAGCTGCTGTCTCCAAGCTGAGAACTTGTCTGCATTGTAAATGGGTTTGACTGTTGATATGTTAAGTATGGGATCTGCCCTAATCTTTCGTTTTGCAGTTTCTACAAAGTTGCTACGATTCAGTCTTCCCTTTCCAAAACCACTAAGCCTTTTATACATAGGGTGGTCTGTCAATCTTCTAAATTTTTCAGCTTGTTGCTGGGCTCTGCTATCTCTTCTATCCTGCATTGGTTGTAAACAAGTGATCTTTACTAGTTCACTAATAGGCGTTGTCTTTAGGCTTCCAGTTATGATTCGCATTCCTTGATTTTGGACTCTGCTTATTTTGTTAAAGTTTGACTTAGCTGCTGTTGCCCAAGCTGCAATGCCATATTCCAGTACTGGCCTCACCCGTCCAGTATATAACTTCTTGAGAACTTTCTCATCTGCTCCCCACGTTGTACCAGCAAGCTTTTTCATGATTGCCATTCTTTGCCTTGCTCTTGTTCGATTTTCCATGTCAGGCGACGATCAAATTCAATACCAGCTTAGGTTGCTGAGTTTTAGTTGAGAGGGAGAATACTGTGCATGTTGTTTTCTCCTCACTTATCTTCACTAGCCATGATTTTGACCAGTCCTCTAGCGCTAATAGGGCTTGCTGTATTCTGCTGTTAGCTGTACTAATATATTCTTCAGATGTCCATATGGCTAGGTCATCTGCAAAGGATGATGTGTGTACTCTGGCTGGAAAATTTTCCGTGATGTCGTTTATATATGCTAGGAATAATGTTGGTGAAAGAACTCCTCCTTGGGGGACACCTTGCTCCAACAGCATCATTTTGCTGGTTTGTCCTTGTACTTTTGTCCTGGCAGTTCTGTTCTCAAGGTAGTGGCTGATCCATTTGTACATTTTCCCACAAACATGCATTTTTTGCAGTTTTACTTTCAGTCCTTCCTTCCATACTTTATCAAATGCTTTTTCTAAATCTATCCAGACCGCTAGTGTGTGCTTTTTCTCTTGGAAGGCATCCTCTATTTCCTGAGCTATATAGGTTATTTGATCTTCAGTGGATCTGTACTTTCTGAATCCTGCTTGGTGAGGTGTTAAGAGTTGGTTTTCTTCCAGATGCCATGTTAGCCTGCCATTGATAATGCGTTCCATTAATTTTCCTACACAGCTAAGAAGACTGATAGGTCGATAGCCATTTGGTTCTTCCAGATCTTTTCCTTTCTTTGGGACTGGTATTAGTATAGCTTCCTTCCATGCCTGTGGGACTATTCCCCTCTTCCAGCTGTAATTTAGGACTGCTAGTAGTTTCTTTTTTGCCTTAGTGCCTAGTCCTATTAGCATTTCATTTGTGATTCCATCCTTTCCTGGTGATGTCTTCTTTTTTAGGGTATTCATTGCCTGTTCCATTTCTTCCATTGTTAGATTTGCCATCATATATTCTGCTGCTGTCTCTGTATATCTATGATGTATCTGTTTATCTTTGATTGCTTTCTTCTGTTCGGCTGTAATATCAATGTGGTTTGCACTGGCATAGTGTTCCATTAGTGCATTTGCAGCCTTTTTTCCTGTAAGCAAGGCATTTCCTTGTTTAATTGTTATTTGTTTGTTTCTAGGTCCTTCATTGTTCATGGCTTTCACTAGTTTCCATAGTTTGTTTCCATCCCTGTCAAAATTCAGGTTTTCTGTTTTTTTCCTCCAACAATCTCTTATTGTTTGATTTACTGTTCTTTTATATTTTGCTGAGATGGCTTTGAGAGAGATGTTCGCTTCAGTTGTTTGTTCTCTCTCTGCGGTCTTCCTAGCATCTTCAACTTTGTCCTCCAAAATTTGTAGTTCCTCAGTCCAGTATGGTTTGTAATTTTTCCTCGCTCCTCTTGGAATAGACTCAGTGGCCGCCTGTATTATTGCTCTGTTTAGACTTTCCACCATTTGCTTCATGTTGCCATATCGTGTATTTATGTTTTCACAATATTTGTCTGTTAGTATGGAAAATCTGTCCCAATCTGCTCGTTTGTAATTCCAGCGGGGCAAAGGCTTTTGCTCCTGTGGAACATACTCCATATTTATTACAAGCTTGATTGGTCTGTGGTCACTACCTGCTAATTGGTCAAGCACATGGCGATCAATTTTGTGGAGGATGTCTCCTGTGCAGAAAGCTAAGTCTGGAGTAGAAGTGGTAATCCATCTTCTGGAGTAGAAGCTCGGTGTGTCATCCGCTTTGTTGAGTAAATGGAGATTTGAGTCTATTTCACAGTCCTCCACTTCATCTCCTCTTTTGTCAGTATCTGGGTATCCCCATCTTTCTGAGCGGCTATTAAAGTCTCCGACAACAATGCAATTTGTGTCAGTTATTTTCATGTTTGAGAGTGTAAGATCCTTATCTGCCGGGCTATACAGATTGTAAATTCTTATTTTCACGTCCTTTATCATTATATCAACACCTATAATTTCCGTTTGGTTGTCAGAGATCACAGATACTTCGCTGCAAGGTATTTTATTTCATGTAAGTATTACAACTCCTCCTTTGTGTCCTTCGCGGTCGAAACGTGTGGCCTGATATCCCTCGACTGAAAATGTGCGATTGGCGTTGAGGTGTGTCTCTTGAATGCATGCCACATCTATTCTATCTTTATGAAGACGCTGTGTTAGGGAGGCTTTCTTGTTATAAACTCCTTCGGCATTCCATTGTAGTATGTTGAGAGTCCGGGGTGTTTGGTCAATAGCTCTTAACCTACTCCTCTGTGCCTTGACTCCACAGCACAGGGGAAGGTGACCACCAGTAGTCATGGGTGGACCCCCTCGAGGCAGGGGGCCCGGCACTATCACCGCCTGATGGGACTTCACGGGATTAGCACCATAACGATTAATTTTCATCTGTGGCATCATGAAATGATAAAGTTACGTTGCACTTCTTTGTCAAGCCTGTGGCTCAGTACATCCGATTTCGACAAGCATTTGTGCGGGATGCTTTCCCTAGCCTTTGACTGTCCCCAGTCTACCTACAAGGCAGCAGGTTTGTACGTCTCTTCGTCTGGTCCCTCTCCCTTGACCTGTCCGACATGGGTGACCCTACCAGTAGCTGTGCTACCGTCGGCATAGCTCTTGGGGTCATTGGAACACACAAGCCCCTCTACCTCGTCAAGGTGGACGCACGGCAGAGGGGTAATAGTAATCTAATAAGTGATATATGAATGAAATAATGTATGAAAAGAGAGGGAGATAAATGGCAGAATATCAGGTAGGCCAAATGACAAATTTGTAACCTGAAAATAAACTGCTTGATTGATTGTTCATTGATTACTTCTCTTTCAATAGCATCTCTTAATGTCACAAAAATTTTCTGAAAATTGTAAGAACTATTGCCCAGTTAGTGGGGTAGGGGTGTCTCTTATCAAAGGAGATGTAAGATGCCTCCTTTCCTCCGTTAGTCTAATGGACACCCTTGGAGAAGGTGGGGTACACGTTTAGCTGCCCCCCATCTTCACTCAGGGTTACATGAAGCCATGGAAACAAGTGGTGGATGGACTGTGAGAGCAGCCGAGAGATTGTTGTTGGTTATGGTCTTGTACTCTGCGGCGATAGGCAGATGATCTCATCTGTAGAGACTATGGCTATGGCCACCAACTAGTACAGTCACTGCCCAGAAGGAAAGCAATGGCAAACTACCTTCTGCAAAACTTGCCAAGAAATCTAACAACCATGAAAGAAAACATAATAAGAAAGAGATCTGGTGGTGAGACCCCCATGCCAGACAGATCAGATAACTCTAGGGAAGAGTGTGACACAGGGGCCAGTACTAGTAAACGTGATGGCGGAGATAACTCCGATGGTGTTACCAAGGAAATCTCCTGTGTTAAGATAGTATGTGATGAGATTTAGAGGTTGCATATTCAAATTGTAGGTATTGGTGAACATTGCTGGAGAGGCAAGGGACATATTAAAAAATGAGGATGGAAGTCTTTTCATATATCCTGGTAGAGACGTCGGAGGTCAGATCAGAGTGGTAATTTGTTTAGATAAAAAAAAAAAAAAACAGCAAAAGCTTTAATTGTATATAACCTGGTTATTGATATGATTCTCATGATCAGACTTTGAGGCTATCCACACACCAAAAAAAAAAACTCTCATACAGATAGTTGCACCTGCATCAACAGCAAAGGAGGACGGAATTGAAGATTTTTACAGCATACCACAAGACACATTAGACAAGATCAGTCACATTGACATAACTATAAAAATAGTAGGTTTTAATACAAACGTAGGTACAGGAAGATTTAAAAATGAGAGGCACGTTTTAGAAAAGATAGCAGACTGATCTATCCAACAATAACTCAGTATTGGAAAAGACTGATTATTAAGACAAATGCATTTGAGGAGGTCTCATGTGGCGGTTAAGGCTGTGGGAGTTGACAAGGGAGTATAAATCTGAAGTGTATGGTTTATGAGAGTATCGGGATCCACAAGTGACTCAGAATTGATGAGTGAGTGAACTAGTGAGCTCATGTAGTCTCGCCCAGGACATGGATAAAGTATAATTCGAATGTGGATGATTGAGTTGAGTTTCATGGTAGGAACAAAGAACTGTGGTCCAGCCTTTGTGTTTGATTTTATTTGCAAGTTAATAATCACTGTTTTCATGTGATACTTTTCTTGGATAAAAGCTGTCATGTGTTCTCTGTGAGGTTTAGTCTGTTAAAGATTATACCATTTGTGTATTTTTTATGTACATCATAGAGTTGATAAAACAGCATTGTCATGTTGTGAATTGCATTAAGCAGTCTGTTTTGTTATATGTCAGCTGTATGTGTTATATGTTGTATATTAATTACACCTCAGTGTAGACATGTAGCCACATTAAAGTGACCACGGAATGACTGGTGCAGTCTGTGTCAGTTTGTGTCTATTGGTAACCAGCTATTGTGAACTGTCTTACCCATGTGGTAACATCAACAACAAGAATCTGATCATAAATGTTTATGACATGAAATGTTTGTGAATTACTCTTCAAATTTAAATATATTGCGAGGGTTCAAGGTGGGATGGTGTGTCATCAGTATACATCTTTAGTTGGGGTGTGTGTATCATCAGTATACATCTTTAGTTGGGGTGTGTGTATCATCAGTATACATCTTTAGTTGGGGTGCTGTTTATTGTCTGTATACATCTTTAGTTGGGGTGGAGTGTGTCAGAGTCTCACCCAGAGTGATAACGCGTTGTCTGCACCAACGCCCGACAATGCAACGCTGATCTATTATAAGCACTACAGCTATAACGTGGCGTCTTCAACAACGCCAGGCAATCAACGCTGAGCGATACTAAGCAGTCGGCGATCAGCTGGAACACAGCGTGAACATTGAGGGGTCACGCGGGCTGACTCGAGCACAACTGTGGTGTGTGCTGAAAGTCCAGCAGACTAGGCTTGGTGGCCGTTACGGACTGACGTGTGAAAGCGGCTTGAGAGTTTTATGCATGTCTTGATAGCTAGCCTGTTTGACTGTTGGAGATGGAACGCCTGTCTGTGTGACTTGTAAGTGGAGTGCATTGATGTATTATTATATTGATGTATTGATTGCTTGCATATATAATCTATTGGATATTGTGAATTGTGATTGCGCGAAGCTTGTATTGTTTCTGATGTGAGCAGTGCGCGAATAAAGAGCACGAATTATATTATCGGCTATTAGCCTCGTGTTATTTGATAAGCATAGTTAGTATCACACTTGTCAAGATACGAGCCATAATTCTTGCCCTAAGCAAGACTTTTACAAGTGTATCATCAGTATACATCTTTAGTTGGGGTGGAGTGTAACATCAATATTCTTCTTGAGTTGGGGTGAAGTGTATCATCAGTCTTCTTGAGTTAGGTTGGAGTGTATCATCAGTATACATCTTCAGTTGGGGTGGTGGGTATTTTCAGTATATATCTTTAGTTGGGGTGGTGTGTATCATCAGTATACATCTTTAGTAGTGGTGGAGTGTATCATTGATATGATATTCTCATTGTGACAAATGCAAGAAAAATGCCGTGAACAGAATCAACCACTGTTAATTGCCTTCATCGACCTCACAAAGGCATTTGATTTGGTCAGTTGTGAGGGTCTGTTCAAGGCACTAAAGAAGATCGGCTGCCCACCAGCTCTTCTGTCCATTGTGGAATCATTCCACACAGGCATGAAGGGTATATTCAAGTTTGATGGTGCAACTTCAGAAGAGTTTGAAATCAAAAGTGGAGTTAAAGCAAGGTTATGTACTATAGTATGTCCACATTTGTTTGCCACAATATAAACATCCATATCTAAGTAACCAACTGAGGGAAAATTATGAGATTTAGTATATAACCTTATCATTATGTCCACCCAACAAAATAATTTTTGTTCTGGGGATTTTACAGCAGATTTCAAAGTTTGTTTATGTGCGGTATATAATTTACGACTTAGAGATTACGTCCATCATTTTAACAGTATTACAGCTTCACCAAGACACATCCCTGCATTTTTTTAAATTGTCTCGTGACTTCGTTTTGAAACAAACAGCGCGAAGTTAAATGGGATTGTTCAGAGGTGTCTCCAAATGGGGGTTCTTTCATGAAACGTCATTATATAAATAAACTAGCTGACAAGACCCGGCTTCTGGCGGGGATCTATCTATCTATCTACCTACCAACCTACCTATCTCTATCGATCGACCGACCGACCTACCTCCTACATAAATACCTACCTACCCATGTGTACGTGTGAACAAACTACACAAACAGCTGAACAGAACCTTAAAAATGGAAACATGATGACTAAATTGCGGTATCATTTCTGGTCACTCCATACGCACATTAACGCACAGCTATTTGGAAGCTTTCACAAACTCAATATAAAAAGCTAACATGAATACCTGTGTACACTTTATTAACCAGCAGCTGAAGAAACAAGAAGGAGATTCTTCTTCTTCTTTCGTTCGCTTGAAATATGTCTATATCTGCGATGTCGTCTCTTGCATGAATTGAACTGTTTTTTTTTTTTTTTCAGTTCACACAGTGGTCCATAGAGTTTATCTTCCACTAGGCCAGAAGGTTTGCCTAGATATGTTATATTTTGGGCAGTCTTGGAGTATGTGATCTGCTGTCTGCGACGCCAATCCACATGTGCACATAGCTGTTTCACCAATCTTGAATTTTGTATACATGTGGTTGCGTAATCTATTGTGTCCTGTTCTGAGGCGCAGAATAATGACTTGTTCTGGTCTGTCCATAATGTGGTAGTCATCTTGAGCAGGTTTTGGTGGCTTTCTGACTGATTTGATCATTCTTTTCTTTTGGTGGTATGTAACGGGCACATCAGGCTGTTCCTCTTTGGCTCCTTCCTTAGCCAATTGATAAGCTCTGTCGTTTCCGGGTACTCCACAGTGGGATGGTATCCACTGTATGGTGACTTTATGCTGACTGCTAAGTTCAGAAAGTAGTGTCCTTAGTACTGGCAATTTCCCAGAGAGGAGCGCCTCGAGTACTGATTTTGCATCTGTTAGTAGCACCACAGGTTGTGTACCATTGCTGTTATTTAGTAATTTCTCTGTTGCTATCTTGATTGCCTCAATTTCGGCATCATAGTTATGGCAGTACTTTCCTGTCGGTACTCTGGCTGTGTCCCTAGTATTATTTGGGTATTCTATGTACACTCCCGCTCCTCCATTTCGAACAGCATTTTGTGCTGACCCATCTGTGTAGACTCGGAACCAGAGGTCCTGTGGGTATTCTTCATCAAGGAAGCTGAGAGTGGCTGTTCTGCGCTGCACACTGTTCTGTTCTTCCTTGTCAAATATTCCTCTCACTTTTGTCTGGATTTGTAACGATAGTCTATGCTCATCTTTCCATGGAGTTCGCTCTGGAATAGTTGTTAGGGGGATACCAACTGTGGGCAGATCAGTGGTTTCTCTGCAGAGTCGTTTGGCCTGGTGGATAAAACTGCTTCTTTTCAACCGCCCCATAGCTAGGTTTTCAAATCTGTTCTTCATAGGGTGGCCTGGCAAGCTGAGGAACTTTTCTGCTTGTATTAGCGTTTTCGTATCTCTGCGCTCACTCAGTGCCTGTGTCCTCCCCATCTTCTCCATTTCCACTATAGGGGTTGATCTCATCCCTCCTGTGGTTGATTTTGCACCTTGTCCAGCTCTTGTAGTGTGGTATTTGATGCTGAACACCACGCAGTTGACCCATATTCCAGGTGTGGTCGTATGCTCTGTTGGTAAACTTTGCTAAGTATTTTCGTACTGGCTCCCCATGTGGTTCCACTTAGCTTTCTCAGGATTTCTATTTTCCTTCTGGCTTTTGCTACTGCTTTGTTGATGTGCTTTCTCCATGTCAGCTTGCCATCAAATGTTACTCCAAGGTATGTTGGTTCTTTATCTTCTCTTAGGGGTGTTCCATTCATCTGGATGATCCCTGCCTTTTGTTTTGGAGAGAGGGTAAATAGGGTGGTGCTGCACTTGTCAGTGTTTATGCTGACACACCATCTATTTGCCCATGCAGCAAATGTATCTACAGCTCTTTGTAGCAATCTGGTGGCCACTGATGCATATTCATTTGTGCTCCATAGAACCAGGTCATCGGCGTACATTGCCGCTTTAATTCCATGCGGTAGGTGAGCAACAAGATCATTGATGAAGATTAGAAAAAGTGTGGGGGGCAAGACTCCGCCCTGGGGGACACCGTGACGCAGTAGTACTTTCTTGCTCTTGAGTCCGTCTATCTGTACTCGGGCTCTTCTGTTGTGCAAGTATGCTTTCACCCATTTGTACATTCTTCCATTGACTTTGCAGTTTCTCAGTTTCTTCATCAGACCTTCTTTCCAGACTTTGTCAAAGGCTTTCTTCAGATCTATCCATGCCGCAAGCACCAGCTTCTTCTCTTGGAATGCATCCTCAATTTCTTGAGAGAGGTAGGTTGTCTGATCTTCCGTAGAGTAGCACTGCCTAAAGCCAGCCTGCTGTGGCACAAGGATGTTTTTACTTTCAATGTACCATTGCAGTCTGTGATTGATGATGCGCTCCAGTGTTTTGCAGAGACAGCTGGTGAGGCTAATTGGTCTGTAGCTAGAGGCAATGGAACCATCTTTCCCTGATTTTAGGAGGGGTATCATGATTGCTTCTCTCCAGGCTTGTGGAACACTGCCTAAGGTCCAGCTGTTATTGAAGATCTGCAACAGCTTTGTTTTGGCCTCTATTCCTAGGTTCCTGATCATTTCATTGGAGATACCATCAGCTCCTGGTGACTTTCTCATTTTCAGTTTTGAAATGGCTAGCTCCAGTTCGCTGATTGTGATGGGTGCCTCCAGAACCTCATGTACTATTTCCTTCTGTCCTGTATGTTGTCGTTTCTCTCGAATCTCTTGGTGTTTCTCTGGACTAATTTTGATATTGCTATCTTGTGCGAACGAGTCCGCAAAATGGTCAGCTGCTTGCTTTCTTGTTAAGATTTTTCCATCTTTATGTAGTGCAATTTTTGAGTTTCTCCCTGTGCCCTCGTCATTAAGCTGTTTTATTAGCTTCCACAATTTCCTTGTGTCTCTTTCAAAGTTCAGAGACTCCGTTTTCTCCTGCCAGCTTTTCCGTCTAGCCTGCAGCTTGGCCCTTTGAAATTTGGCTTTTGCATGCTGGAATTTATTGTGGTGCTCTTGGCTGGGTGTGGCCTCTGCTTGCTTTCTACACACTTCAACATCATTATGCAACTGTTCCAGTTCACTACTCCAGTAGGGTTTATATTGTTTACGGGCTCCTCTTGGTACTGTTTCTCGCGCTGCCTGTAGTATGCATTTCCCAAACTCTTCAACTGCTTTATTTATGTCTTTCTCAGTGTTCCGGTTTCTAACCAGTATGCTGGTGCGATGCTTGTACATTGCCCAGTCTGCTTTCTTGTAGTTCCACCTCGACAGGGTGCTGCTTTCACTTACAAGCTCATTTTCTACTGTTAGAAAGACTGGCCGATGGTCACTGCCACCAAGTTGTTTCCCAACAGTTCGTGTAATGTTCCACTCCAGGTCTGGTGAATGAAAAGCCAGGTCAGGTGTAGTTGTAGAGTGCCATGATCTCGAGTAGAAAGTATGTGGGTCGGACGGCTTGTTAATCAACATGAAACTATTCTCATCTTGCCAATCTTCCAGTCTCTCTCCTCTCTGGTCCATGTGATCATAGCCCCAGCTCTGCGAGTGGCTGTTGAAATCGCCACATACAATCATTTTTTTCTTTTAGTGAGTGTCCAGTGCCTGTGGGCGGTCACTTGGACAGTAGTAATTGATCAGATGTAGATCTGTATTACCTGTCTTAAGTTTAAGTGTCTGATACTCAGCCCCTTCCATGTAGACTTTGATTTGGGAAGCCATGATGTTATTTCTTACAAGGGTCAGTATCCCACCTTTTCGCCTGTTCTTTCGGTCAGATCGGTAACACTGGTAGCCTCTGATTTTGAAGGCTATATTTTCATTGAGGTGAGTTTCTTGCAAGCAACATATGCTTACTTTTTCTTGGTCCAAGATTTTTTCTAATTCTATTTTTTTTGTTGCTGACTCCCTCCGCATTCCAGTGCATTATTTTAAGTCTTCGTTTAGTATGGCCAGTCGTCCTATTCTCATGTCCCCTGGCTCCACAGGACATCTGAGAAGGACCTCCAGTAGTTGGGGTTGGACCCTTTCGAGACATAGGGCCCGGCACTGCACCTGCCTGGGGGTCCAAAGCAGGGCGAGCACCATAACGATTAGCAGTAGTCGACATATTCCATTTTGCGTGATTGCGTGGCATCCTGATTTCTGTGGTGCGCCTCTTGGCTGGTTGCCTCCGTCTTCAGCACCTTTCTTTGCTAGAGCAGACTGTGGTCTCACTCGAGTTTAGATGTGTACACACACACACACCTGTCTGCGCATGCATGTACGTGCATACACATCTAGAGCATACTGGTTATTTTCCGGCGCCAGAGACTCGCCGTCGCCCCTTCTCCTGTTAGTTTAAACAGGTCCGCCACGTGAAGGCCAGGAGTTGGACTTTTGCTGCATAGGTTATGTATTCACGAGCCATTGAGGTATTTGAGCAATGTTGGGCGCTCACCCCAACACCGCGCCTCGGCTACATACAGCAACATTTGGAACCCAAGAAGGAGATGAAAAATAAGGTAAGAAATATATTCCTTCTACTTTCCTGTTAATTTACAAATTATTTACCCCGTGCCTCTGTAAATTCTCTGTCTTTACTAATATTACACATTGCACCCCTCTCGGGATTCTCCGTGGTGAAGTGGTCACGCCGTCTGACTCGGGCTCCGAAGGTTGTATGTTCAATTCCGGGCTGCGTCTTTCATTTCAAGAGTGCAATTTTTCGGAGACTCCCTAGGGTCGTCGCTGGAGCTACAGAGTTCGTGCTTTGTGCGACGTTTTCCGCGCTGTGGAAAGAAACAGCCTTATGGGATAAAAACCCGGTGCAATGCAGCCGACCCTGTCGATTGTAAGCTACTTCTTTCATTGCACCCACTCCCATACGAATCCGGATACGCCTTTGTGTGTCATCTGAATTGACAGGTCTCCCATTACTGTAAACATAACTTTCTTAGCGAGAAATCACTAGTTGTTCAGCAAAACATCAAAGGAATGTCGCCGCTTTCAGTGATTTAAGTTGTTTTGGACCTATGAAAGACATATTCCTTGGGTGGGGATAAATATAAGACGGCTGGAAAAATTCATAACGATGCAACAGACAGTTTTCAAAATAATTGATCGTGAATGAAGGCATTCAAATCGGGACATACTATAATCCCCACCCTCTTTGGAATGTACTTTTCACTTCTACTGAAACATGTCTTTCGTGATCAGGATGTCGGTATATACATTCACTCACGCTCAGCCTTTATAATGCTCAGAGATTGAAGGACAAGACCAAAATTAGGAGGGTACTAATCAGAGAGTTTTTGCGTATGATGCTGCAATTACGACCCACTTTGAGGAAGAATTACAACGTCTACTATCTGCATTCTCCATTGCTTGTTCTGAATTTGGTTTAACAATTAACAAAAAGAAGACACAGATTATGTCACAAAGTGCACATTGGGTACCATCAGTCTCTATTCACGACGCCGAACTGGAGATAGTAAACCATTCTACACATCTAGGATCAGAGGTAAATAGCGAATTATCCCTAGATCAGGAAATCAACGTCAGGATTGGTAAGGCAGCAGCAATAATGAACATGTTAGCAAAGAGAGTCTGGGAAAACAGGAAACTTACTGCCAAAACAAAAGTCCTCGTCTACCAAGCCTGTGTTCTTGGTACTCTTCTTTATGGCAGTGAAACCTGGACAACTTATTCACACCAAGAGAAACATTTAAACAGCTTTCATATGCGGTGTCTGCGAAGAATACTTGGTATTCAGTGTAATCAATATAAAATGACACAAAGTAGTGCAGCTTTACATAATAGAATTACGACACATACAGGACGTTGCGGCAATTAGCCTTCATCAGCAAACAGACACATTCACAAAACACAACATATAGTAGTCAAGGAGATCTCCTGTGACTACATCAAAACATGACGACAGGATGAGAACAAAAAAATGAAAGCAATGAAGGGAAAATGAGAATTGGAAAAAATGTTCATACTTACCTCAAAATTCCGAGCTGTGTATAACCCCAAATATCACCGATGTCTTCTTTTTATACCCAACGGAGGGAGTGGGATGTAGGACAATCAAAAATTGCTTCTCTGTGCCTACCCATATCATCTGTCCGTATGCCCCATGTGGCATATCGCAGTAACTATACCAACCCCACTCTGTCTCCCTCTCTTTCTTCTCATATATATATATATATATATATATATATATATATATATATATATATATATACCTTGCACATGCCCATGTGTACTATTGTATGAATGTCTGTTGAGCGGTGTATATGTATGTATGTGCGCTCACGCATATCAGTCCACCCAGATTTTAGGACTCGCCTCACAATAACACGAAGGAGTACATAATGTGAGTTTGGTTAGTATCACCATCATACTTGGGTGCACACTCCATTGCTCTTCAATATTCGTCGACCAGGGCCAACCCATTCACTGGCACCCACTCATGCTTTGTTAGTACATCCACTGGGATTGCTCAGATACCATTCTCAGACAACTATCACAGTTTGCCGTCCTACCTTCCTGCCCCCCCCCCCCCTTATTTCAATGTGCTGACTGCTGTTGCACCCGATGTTAGCCTATAAAGTCTCGATATTTCTAGAAACATCTAGAAACGGTGTCTAGTTGGAGTGTCTAGTTGGTCGTGCGTCGAAGTACACTTGTTCCTGCAGCGAGGCGCCGTCGTCATTTGGAGGCGACAGGTTCGATCCCGGTTGGTAACTATTATAGCTTTCAAATTTTATGTTGTCTAGTGCGTCTTCTAATCTCTATTTCCTTCTTCTTCTTCTGTGAGCGCCAAATAATACTATGTGTGTCTATTTATGTAATCGTCTGTGTGGCCTCAACGGTTCTCCCCATTTATTCCCACCATAATGAGAAGACAAAAAAAAACAACAACTGAAAAACGTTTTTTTTATACAATCGGAAAGATTTATGGAAAGAGAAATAGAAGAAATTCAAGAACATTCTTGACAAGTCTTGTGTCGTGCCACGGAATAGAGTCATGTCCATGAACTGATACATGCTGTTGGAGATCACAAGATGTCAAGAAGCATGATCTCCTACGCCAGTTGGCAAGGTACTTGGTAATGTGAGACAATCTTCAAGCATGGGGTGTATCATCAGTATACATCTTTAGTTGGGGTGAAGTGTATGATGAACTGTATTTTCGTAGAGGACTTTTGTGTTGGCATTATTATAACGGCATTATGTACAGTGAAATGTTATTTTACATATGTTCGAGGTTGTTTTGTTGAGTGAACTACATTTCGGAGGAAAATTGTGTGGCTGGCTAGAAAACATCTAGAAACGGAACAACAACATCTAGAAATATCGAGACTTTGTAGGTGAACATCTGGTTGGGAAAGTGAATGCCACTTCCATCAAGGATAAACGGTCTATTTCATGGAGGACTTTTGTGGTCACATCCTGGTGGCGGCATTTTGCACAGTGTGCCTGAGCGGGCCGTTGTTTGTCGAGACTCCTGTGTTTTCAGCTTTCACATGGGGCAGTGAGGAACATTTTATGTGATATTCACTGGCACAGGAACGGAGCATAATGGGGACGACCCGTTGCTGTGATGTTGGAACCGCGACTGAACTGAACTGAATCTTCAAGCTCCCGCGGTCATTTATGCCGGCATTCGCTCTAGTGGCTGGCGTTCTTGAGTGCGCTAGGGTTGGTCTGGTCTGACTTCTCACAGTAATGTCAGTCCCTGCATAACTCCGGGCCGTTCCTGAAATAACATCAGAGTTACGTTCACGTGTGGAGGTCGGCGTGGCCCACTGCATAAGTGCATTCTCTCTTAAACTTACGGTGTGCTGATGCCAATCTAGTGAGTTCAACCCCTACACCGATCAGTAGGACTAAAATGTTGACTTCTCGTCCTTGACATGGTGGCGTAAATTACAAGTACCTCTGAAGTCGGAGTGGGTTGGTCTAATGGCGAGGGACACTGGTAACAGGGAAAGCTAATCCACATACAAAAATCAGACCAGTACACTGGAAGTAATAGAACGTATATGGATTACGCTTGAGATTAAAGCGAGCGAACGTTAAAAAATAGTACAAAACAATTTACCTGGATTGATTGACACTCATATAATTTAAAGGGGGAAATAAGCTCTAGAGAACATACTAGACCAGTGGTTCTCAACAGGTGGGGAATTCCCCCCCCCCCCCCCAGGGGGAATTTAGTGGTTTCCGGGGGTGGGGGTGGGGAATGAAGATTATTTCAAGATCGCGTTAATACAAGAGCCGATTACTTGATCTTGTTTTTCCCTTCATACTTTACGGTTCTGTACGTCTCACCCTTCTAAAATTCATTTTATAAAGTAAGTAGACCCACAAACCATGTTTTATGTGGACGCCTAGACTTGTTTTAGTATGTGCTTCCATTATTACGTATACTGTGTATGGACGAGAGGGGGAAGTTTTTAGGTAGGAAATACGAAAGGGCGAGGGTAGAATGACGTTCTGAAAATATGGTGAAGGGGGCACGGGCCAAAAAAGGTTGAGAACCACTGTACTAGACAATATACAGATTGTGAGCTCTTAGCAACACCGGGATTTCAATCTCTAAATGACGACAGCCCCCCGCTGAGGCAACGATTGTGCACAACTTCAACGTACAGCTTATATTACAAGTTAGTCAATGCATTTTAAAGTACAATGAAATGAACCCAAGTCCTTCTTTGGTTGTTCGTGATTTACTGGGCAATTCTGATACCACTTTCTGAAGCATCGACCATCTCAAAACCGAAATCAAAGCAAAGATACCCATTCCAAATGGTCTGCGGCTGATTTCGAACCCTGGACGCCGTATGTCGGGTGATTGTTAAATTGCGTTCACTGTCCCCTGGGATTATAAGAAAACCATAAAAAGGCGAAACGATGCGTTTGTAAAGGACAGTTTCTAATCTCCATGTTGTCTACAGACCTCGATATGCAAGTTGTCTTGTGTGTCCTCATATTCTAACTGCATCCATTGACTTCTGTGAGTGTCCATCAATACCCTTGAAAATAATTAGCAGAAGTGGCTGGGGACGAATACGATTACATTCGACTGTTGAAAGTCAATGCTCATCATCATCTGCCATGCCGGTCAGCGTGGTTTGTCATGTCTCGTCATCTCACGCGATCACCAGGGTCGTGGATCAGTTCTGTGTTCTTGTCACGACATGCCACGTGGTCAAGCCATCCAGATATCCTCTTGTTTGCCTCCCCCTTGTTCTTGTCCCCTCAATATTGCCAGTTGTCACCAAGTTCTCTAGTTTATATCTTCTCATAATGTGCCCAAACAAATGTGCTTGTCTACGTCTAATTTCTCTAATCAGTTTGCGATTTTCATTTGCCTCTTGTAGCACTTGCTCGTTTTTCTTTATTTGGTCTGTCAATGCGATTATTTGCATTTTCCTCAGAAACCACATTCCACTGACATTAGATGTTTTTCAGCTGTGCTCATCATCCACGTTTCATATCCATACAAACGTGCAGGTTCTATGTAGCACTTCAACACTCTTTTTCTCGTTGCAATTGACATATTTTTATTATTCAGTATGGTGTCCGTTTTGCAAAAGGCTATCTTTGCCATAGCGATTTTTGTTATAACATCTTCAAAGCATCTCCCATCAGATGTTATAATTGTTCCGAGATAATTGTACCGGTTCTCTTGTTTAAGCCAATCCCAGTTTTGTATTTATTTCCGCCATTGTGGGACACTGATGGAGAAGATGGCGACATTTTGGTAAGTATTTTCTTCACAACGGTCTGCTTTCAGTTTGTCGATTTTCAGATTATGACTACAACATTCACTTACTGTTTGCCGGTTTCATGATTCTTTGACGGTTGCTGAATCAAGTATAATCAAACCATGCTGAATGAGCCTTCAAGCGACCTCCAGCATGAGAATGGAATGGAGGTGGAAGCACTCTTTCTTTAGTGACATTTTAAAAAATTGTTTGGTATTGATTACATCTGGACAGCTGAATAGGGCCTGAAAAATACTTTTCAACGGTACCTCATTCAAGTCTGTATGTTGATTCTAAGCCGAGATATCCAAATTTGTGTGTAAAATTATGTCATAAATGAAACATAGAGAAAAATATTGATTTAGCTGATTTTGACTTGCTGCCCAGAAACAACAATCGTTTACAATGTGTTTAAAACTTCTATAACTTTTTTAATTTTGAGAAAACCCCTTAGCAACTATATATTTTCGTGTTCAGAACAACGAGGCCTAACTGCCTAGGTAGAAAATTTATGATGTTATGCAATATCAACTCATTAAAATTCAAAATGGCTGCTAATTAATTATTAATAATTATTAAACTTAGCTAATGAACCTTGAAATGCCAGTTGTGAATATTTTCCCCTTCAGTTTGATAACACAAGTAAACAGGCCATGTTGTGATGCTGTAAATATTTTTTGTTACTAATTTAAATTCAAAATGACTACCAATTAATTAATTAACCCTTTACAGGGCAGACGCTTGTCCGATTTTTAGCCCTGAACGGGCACAATTTTTTTAGGTTCGGTAAAATTTCGGGTTGCGTTAGTGAAAACATCACAAATAAGGTGTTAGTCAACCAATTTTATGTAAATAAACAACACAATGGGAAAAGCATGCAGAATATGTTACTCATGTGATTGTTATCGGTAATCCATATATGAACACAAATATTTATGAAATACAGCATATTGTTTGTGATTTTCCGTCATCTATACGGCAATTTACATACACATTTTCAGAATCATAATCACTTTCTTTAAAGTCCAACTCAACACTGCTAATGCAAAGTAATGCTTTTAACTGATATCTAGCTAAGATTAATAGTCAACTTTGTGCCCTTTAATGTCACTTAAATTGAACCTAGCAAAATCTCGGCTATCACTTGAAGAATCGCCGAAATCTGTTTTGAAAAACTAAGCGTAAAAACCCCGAAAACTATAAAAAAAAAGTCCGTAAAAGTCTGTTCAAATCCATAGTAGGCACTTACAAATGGTGGCCATGTTGTCAAGCTATCGGTGAAAGTAGCCATCGGAAGTATCGGAACACAGAGAGATCGCGTTTTTACAATGCATAATAGTATCAGGCGGTTTCTGGCGATCTGCTCATTTAAGCGGCCGGACGGAAATGGACGTTCTGCCTGGTAAAGGGTTAACAATGACTTCTTCATAACACGACAGCTGCATCAGTTTTCACATGGTGTATTATGTCTTTCTTTAAAACAATGTCTAATCGATGTCACTAAAACAATAATACTTGCACTCAATCTCTGCCATCAACATCTGTCGCTCGATCTATCAGATGATGTTTACATTCGACCACAGCTTCACAAACACTGCATCTACACAAAAGTGGTGGCTAGATACACGTCTGCCATTTGCCGTCCTCCGTTCAACCTCGAACGTGGTCCAGGCGTGACTGAGTTCTGAAGGACCCGTAGTCCTCTCTTTGAACCTTTGCCTTGCTATCCTCGTGGTTCGCACTCTTCTCACTCTTCACGTCTCATCACTAGCAAGACTCTAGGCTGCCTGTACTGAATAATACTTTGACCTAACTCCAATCCATGGCACTGTTTATCTGTTAAATTATGTTCATAGTAATTGTTCATCTGTTAGATTACATTATGCGGTCAGGTCTTAGTCAGATATGACTGAGCTACCGTATAACAGTAGACGGTACTACCTGGTTTCTGTTAGCGCTGAACGTTGGGCGGCGCTTACCAAACCCGACACCCCACATTGTGCCAACGGCTTCGGGCGGAAGAGCGCAATTGGGAGGGTACAAGCCTTACCCTGGTGCGAGGAAATGCAAGCTAAAGACAAAATTGTCATGGCAGGGCAGACCAGACCCTAAGCCTTGGTTGGCGACTGGTCTAGGATCGAAGCTCCGACAGGCGGACAGTTAGAGCATTGCTTTGCTGATCCGGCAGCTTCTGCAGCTTGTCTTGTTCCAGATGTAGGGGTGTTACCTTTCCTCTGGAGTGAACTAGGCAGGCCGAGAGAGGGATCATGCTGCATGGGCAACACATGATCTCTATATTTTAGCCCAGGCTTTGTGCTATGGAGAGGCAATAACTCCATCCCTGGTCTTAACTGGTCTCAGAATCAAAGCGAGAGGCAACTGTTACGGGTTATAAGTCCTTGTCAGTTGGCGTTGACATGGGGCGCCACGCGTTGCCTCTGACGGTGGGAGAGACCTATAGGTGTCACTGATCAGCTACCGCCCGCCTCAAGCTGGGCAGCCCCCAGCCAATTGGGTGCTGATCCGCCACAGCCTGCCTGCTTCAATGGGTGCTTGGGGCTAGGACAAAATCTGAATCGCAGGCTGTAAAACCAATGCACCAGGTACAAACAAAAATAAAAATAGAAACTTCAAGCTACGGCTTGCAACCTGGAACGTGAGAACCATGTGTCCAGGATTTTCCACTGACTTGACCAATATTGATGATGTGAGAAAAACGGCTGTGATTGATGCCGAACTCAATCGTCTTAACATTGATATTGCTGGCCTGCAGGAGACTCGCCTCACTGAGGAAGGGTCACTCAGGGAAAACAACTACACCTTTTTCTGGAAGGGTAGAGGGCAGGCAGAAAAAAGGCAACACTGTGTGGGCTTTGCAGTGAAGAATTCGCTACTGGGAATGATTGAAATTCCAGCAGGAGGAAATGAAAGACTATTGTCCCTGCGCTTGGCAACCTCTTGTGGGTTTGCCACCATTATTACTGCATATGCACCGACACTCGATTCCTCTGATGATGTGAAGGATTTGTTCTATGAGGAGTTAGACTCCGTGATCAAGGCAGTTCCAAAATCTGACTACATTTATATGCTCGGTGATTGCAATGCTCGTGTGGGCAAGGACTCAAGTTCATGGCCAGTGTGCCTTGGAAAATACAACATCGGTCGCATGAATGAAAATGGGCAAAGGCTGCTGGAGCATTGCACCAGTAATGACCTATGTATTACAAACTCTTTTTTTAAAACAAAAGAGATGCATAAGGTCACATGGAAATATACAAGATCCGGCCATTGGCACCAGCTGGACTTCATCATCACACGGAGACAACATCTGAACCATATATCATTGACTCGTAGTTACCACAGTGCTGACTGTGATACGGATCATTCTTTGGTTGTTGCAAGGGTTAGACTGAGACCAAAGAGAATCTACACAGCTAAACACAAATCTAGCCCCAGGATTAATATTATTAACACTCATGATCCTGAAAAGTGCTTTCAGTTTCAACAGCAACTTGAAGACGCTTTCACTGATACACCTGAAAATTGTACAGTAAATGAAAAGTGGGGTCAAATTAAGGAAACTATTTATAAAACTGCCGTAGGGGTTTACGGCACTGTGGATCATAAGAGGCAGGACTGGTTTGCGGCCAACAGCGAGACTCTGCAGCCCTTGATTGATAAGAAGAAGAAAGCTCTCTTAAGAAACAAGGAAAGACCAACGCGTAACACTCTGAGTGAGCTAAGACAAGCTAGGAAGGATGTGCAAAAGGCTGCCAGGCAGTGTGCAAATGATTATTGGATCAAGTTATGTGAGTCCATTCAAATCGCAAGTGATAAGGGAGACATAAGAAGCATGTATGAAGGAATAAAGAAAGCCTGTGGTCCAGTGATCAAAAGAAGTGCACCATTGAAAACCTTGACTGGAGAAATCATCACTGACATGAAACGGCAGATGGACAGATGGGTAGAGCACTATTTGGAGCTTTACTCAAGTGAGACCAAACTAGCGGATGATGCCCTCAACGCCATAGAGGCTCTACCAACTCTTGACCACCTGGACACACTTCCCACCATAACAGAAGTTAAGTGTGCTATAAATGAACTTGCATCTGGTAAGGCTCCAGGTAAGGATGGGATTCCAATAGAGCTTATCAGGAGTGGGCAAGACACACTCACTATACAGATCCACCAGCTAATAGAGCTATGCTGGCGTGAAGGACAAGTCCCACAGGATTTCAAAGATTCAAGCATCATAACACTGTACAAGAACAAGGGCGATCGGAGCGACTGCAACAACTATAGGGGTATCTCACTTCTGTGTATTGTTGGAATTATTTGCCAGAATTGTTCTGCGCAGACTTCAAGTCCTAGGAGATCAAGTCTACCCCGAATCACAGTGTGGCTTTCGACAGAACCGGTCTACCACTGTTATGATATTCTCATTGCGACAAATGCAAGAAAAATGCTGTGAACAGAATCAACCACTGTTTATTGCCTTCATCGACCTCACAAAGGCATTTGATTTGGTCAGTCGTGAGGGTCTGTTCAAGGCACTAAAGAAGATTGGCTGCCCACCAACTCTTCTGTCCATTGTGGAATCGTTCCACACAGGCATGAAGGGTATAATCAAGTTTGATGGTGCAACTTCTGAAGAATTTGAAATCAAGAGTGGAGTTAAGCAAGGTTGTGTACTAGCTCCCACCCTCTTTGGAATATACTTTTCACTTCTACTGAAATATGCATTTCGTGATCAGGATGGTGGTATATACATTCACTCACGCTCAGATGGCGGCCTCTACAATGCTCAGAGATTGAAGGCTAAGACCAAAATTAGGAGGGTACTGATCAGAGAGCTGCTTTTTGCAGATGATGCTGCAGTTACGACCCACTCTGAGGAAGAATTGCAATGTCTACTATCTGCATTCTCCAATGCTTGTTCTGAATTTGGTTTAACAATTAGCAAAAAGAAGACACAGATTATGTCACAAGGTGCACATGGGGTACCATCAATCTTTATTGACGACGCTGAACTAGAGATAGTAGACCATTTTACATATCTAGGATCAGTGGTTAATAGCAAATTATCCCTAGATCAGGAAATCAACATCCGGATTGGTAAGGCAGCAACAACAATGAACAGGTTAAGAAAAAGAATCTGGGAGAACAGGAAGCTTACTGCCAAAACAAAAGTCCTTGTCTATCAAGCCTGTGTCCTTAGTACTCTTCTCTATGGCAGTGAAACCTGGACAACTTACTCACACCAAGAGAACAATTTAAACAGCTTTCATATGCAGTGTTTGCGAAGAATTCTTGGTATTAAGTGGCAAGACAAAATCACAAATACTGAAGTATTAGAAAGATCAGGTTGTGTGACAGTTTATTCCATGCTTAGTCTTCGTAGACTTAGATGGATAGGACATCTTAGGAGGATGGATGATGGTAGAATACCAAAGGATATCTTTTTTGGTGAATTACAGATGGGTAAGAGATCTCAGGGTCGGCCTCTACTACGATACAAAGATGTGTGTAAGCGGGACATGATTGATACAGGCATTGATAATGAACAAACGAATGAACAAACATACTTTATTTTCAAAGGGTAACAAATTGGGCACGCAGGCCCCTCTTACATTTGGCCCTTCCAATCATTCATCTTTCTTTCATCAACAGTGCATAGGAAAAAAACATTGTCACATGAATTTTGTAAACATAAACAATGCATATTACTATGTTATGAGACACATCCACCACCCACCCACACATCCCCCATTCACTCCAACTTCCCCACCCAACCACACACACATACAATACATTCCCCCACCCATCCACCACATCCCTACACCTACACATCTCCCCACCCACACACACCTCTCACCCACCACACATCCCACCCACCCACACCCCAAGCACACATACATTCAATAACCCACACATCCCCCACCTACACACATCTCCCTACCCACTCACATATTCTCTACCCGTCCCATTTCCCACCAACAATCACTCACCCAATATCCTCCTCCACCCACACAGCTCCAACCACCCAACCAAACACACATTCCTCAGCCACACACATGTCTCCCCATCAACTCACATATTCCGCACCTACCCACACACAAATTCCGCACTCACCCACATAATCTCCCATCTCCCCCAGCCCACTCACAGATCCTGAGCCCGCACCTACAAACATCCCGCACCATCTCCTAACCTGCACACACTGACCCACCCACATATCCTCTACCCACCCACACATCCTCTACCCACCCATCCCCCAACCAAACATCCCTTAACCACACACCCTTACTCATATACAATCACCCACCCACACATCCTCTACCCAACCACACATCATCCACCCAACCACACATCCTCCATCCACCCATTCCCCCAGCCACACATCCCTTAACCACACACCTCTACCCATATACACACACATCCCCACCCACGCACAATCTCCCCACCCATACAAATATCCCTCACACACATCCCCACCCACCAACACATTCCCCATTCACAAACACACACCTCCCATCCACGCACACACAACCCATACATTCATCCTCTCACACATCCCTAGACACACGTACTTATCCCTCAACCACTAACACCCACACATCCCTTACCCACTCATCAACACATACATCTCCTATCTACCCACCCACACTCACACATCCCAACCACCCATCTAAGCACACATCCCCCACCCTCACACACATCCTTCACCCACCCACAAACCCAACCACACCTTCACCCACCCACACAAACATCATTTAACCACACCAAGCTCCCCTCCCACACAATACCACACCCACACACATCCCAAAGACACATCCCACACCCACACACACATCTATCCACACATCTCCTACCCATCCACACATCCCCCAACTACAATCACCCTCACTACCCACACATACATCCTTCATTCAGCCAGACATATCCCCCACCCACACACACATCTCCAAATCCATCACCCACACCCATCACGCACCCCTCCCCCAACCCACACACCCCCCACACACATTCACCCACACATCTCTCACTCACACACACTCCCCACCCATCCACCCAAACATCCCACACCCATACACATCCCTCACCCACACACACATCCCCAAACCCACAACCACCCCCACCTGCACACATCTCCCACCCACCACATATCCCCACACCCACATCTCCCCACCCACACATATACCCCCACCCATCCCATAACCCACCATCAATCATCCACCAACATATCCTCCTCCACCCACTCACCCACAACCACCTACACAAACACACATCCCCACCCACAAACACATCTCCCCATACACCCATACATCTCGCACGCACCCACACACAATC